>OY747723.1:26522231-26729731 GCA_963556495.2 Valencia hispanica
ATTGTGTGTCAAACCAGGTGGTCAGCAGCACAGGAGCACCACAGGGGACCGTACTCTCACCATTCCTTTTCCCTCTGTACACCTCAGACTTCCAGTACAAATCAGAGACCTGTCATCTGCAGAAATACTCAGATGACTCTGCAATTGTCGGGTGTATCAGAGATGGACAAGAAGCTGAATACAGAGAGTTGGTGGACCGCTTTGTGACATGGTGTGGAAACAATCGTCTCACCTTGAATTTGAACAAAACAAAGGAGATGATTGTAGATTTCAGAAGAAACAGGGATAAGTCAAAAACTGTTTCCATCATGGGAGAAGAAGTGGAGGTGGTTGAGATGTATAAATACCTCGGAGTTCACTGGACAACAGACTGGACTGGAGGCGCAACAGTGAAACCGTCTACAAGAAGGGACAGAGCAGACTGTCCTTCTTGAGGAAGCTTAGGTCCTTCAAGGTTTGCAGCAAGATGCTGGAGATCTTCTACAAGTCTGTTGTGGAGAGTGTAATCTCTTCAGCCGTCATCTGCTGGGGTAGCAGCTTAAGAGCCAGGAAATCCTTCCTGCCCACAGCCATCATCATCTGCAACAACTCCTTAAAGAATTAATTATGAGCTATACCAACACTTAATTTCCCTCTGGGATCAATAAAGTATTTTTGAATTGAATCGAATTTGAACTGCTACTCCACCACCTTTTCTTTTCCTGCTCGTCTCTGTCTGCTCGTACAGTTAGGAAGCCTGGCAGAGAGACGTTGGAGTCGGACATGATCCAGCAGCCACGTCTCAGTAAAACACATAACACTGCATTCACGGTACTCTGGCTGAGTCCTTGTAAGGGCTTGGAGTTCATCCATCTTGTTAGCCAGTGATCTTACGTTGCCCATTATGATCGATGGAAGAGATGGCTTGAACTTCCTCTTTCTCCGTCTCCTTTTCACTCCTGCTCTGCATCCACGTCTCCTCCTTATCAACTCATCAGGGATTTGTGGCTTCAGTTGAGGTATTATTTCAGCTTTTCCAATGGTAATCAGCTGCTCCCGGCTGTAAACCACATTGTTGCCATGGTTATGCATCATAACAAATTGTCAAAAAGGGAAAAATTTACAGCAAAAATCCTTCCAGCCTCACAGCACCAAAAACTAGAAAGTATACAGGTAAAAAAATGCAATCTTCTTTAAGAAAAAAGAGGAACCAATGTACAAAAAAACCAAAACTTAATATGTAGCCAACAGAGCCACTCCAACGTGCAGCCACCCAGAGCAGCGCAATTCTGCAATTCTGCAATTCAAAAAGGTGATACAGGGTTTATTTTCAAGAAATCCAAAGATTACAGACACGGTGGTAACTGGAAGGTCATGAGCCTGATGCTTCTGAGTGTCCTCGAGTTGAAGGATCACTTCAGCAAGACTCTGATTCGCTGCAGCATCATTGTATGTCTCTTCAGAGTACAGACATGTTCCTCCTAGAGTGTGAAACAGATATGGGATAAGCTTGAGAAAACCCTCGTCTGGCAGGTTTGTGGCTGAAAAAGACGCCATCATTGTAATAATAACCACTTCTGATGGAAATGAGCAGCCGTTGTTTCAAACGTGAAAGATTTACCTTCCTGGCGTGTTGCAGAGGATTGCAGCAGTCACTTTATAATTGGCAGGATCAAACACAAAATGCAAATGTCTTATTTATCAGCGGCTCAGCAATGAACCGCCACCTTCATCTAAAGGTAAGCAGGCTTTGATACCTGCATTAATTCCTAATCTGTTCATATTTGCGCTGCCAAAATGGACTGAGACGTGTTGTTGGTGGCAGAGGGAGGGAGGGAGGGAAGGAAAGGAGGGGGGAGTCCCTTCCTTAGACTTCCGAGAGATTTCCTCGAGGCATGCAAAGCACACTTTGGGCTTCTGTTACTGATCCAAAGCGGCTCCCTTTCTTTCCTCTCAGCCAGGCCACTTTTTTTCAATTGATTAATTCTGCTGAAAATTGGTCATAATGTGTGACTATCTCAGAAAGGAGTAAAGGGTGCCAATCCACAGAAGTGGATTCAATGCTCAATGTTTAGTTTTATTCCTACTGGCTGCAGCAGCCGTTTTTGCCGTTGTTATTTAAAACCTTTTCTTGTTGCAGTTATTCACTAGTTGAAACAATAACAGCAGTTTCACCATTTGAATAGTTAAAAGCATCCTCATATAATCCTCGACAGATCCAGACTGTTGAGGTAAAGACTTTGGAGCTTTAGAGGGTATCTGGCAGGGGGGATTTAGAAATGGACCCATTTGGTCCTCTGGCTATTAGGTTGGGGCCCTTCAATCTGGTCTAGGTAAGTTAAAGACACCAAAAACTATTTTTTGTATGTTTTCAGTGGTTATGGGTTGGGCGATTTTATTGCTAATCTCAAAAAGGAACCGTGAACCAAGTCACTAACCATAAACAAAGGCTTTCAGTACCTGTTTACTACATTTTGTAAATCGTTCAGTCAAGACAAAGAAGGAGGTTCTTCAGCAATTCCCTTTACACCCTTTTTACACACATATACATATTATACATCATTGGAGAGCTAATATTTTTTTAGAATAAAATTATGCATGCCAATCAAGGATGCAATCAAACTCTTTTGCCAAACTACTAGCAAATGCAAAATAATGCCCAATTCTCTGTTCGAAGCCTCATATCATTGACAGAACATCCATCCATCCATTTATTATCTGTGCCCATCCATCCTATGCAGGGTTGCGGGGGGGGGGGGGGGGGGGGCTGGTGCCTATCTCCAGCAGTCATGGGGCGAGAGGCGGGGTACACCCTCGGCAGGTCTCCAGGCCATCGCAGGGCATTGACACAACAGAGCCATCTCAACCTACTTTTACCTCCACAATAGTCCAATTAATGTCCTTCAGTAAAATACCTAGTCCACAACAGGTCTTAAACCCACAATCCAACTTAATCTGCCACTGAAAACCATTGAAATTTCCTTCCGATGCGTCTCATTCTCATAAATATTTTACCATAATTTCCGTTAGCATGGTCCTTGTTTTGTTTTAGTGTTTTAGGTAACAATAGCAGGATATTTAAGGGATTAAAACCAGTACAATTTTTTTTATTGATTTTTTTAGCAACCATGCTTACCAGAGGTCGCACTATAATTATTTGTTTTTTGGTCATTTTGACTGATGAGTCAAAAAAAATCTGGTCATAATCTATTTTTAGATTAGCATGCTGGCATTTCCACTAGCATGCATAGTTGGGTCAGGCAACAGATCATTCTTGTGACAGTTGTGAACCATGTAGTCAAAGGTCGGGGTAGCACTGACTAGACTGTTTCTGGAATAAGTTTAAGTCACTACCTTTTTTCTTCTAGTGTTTGTGCTGTTCCACGTTCTTTGGTCTTTCCTATTTTGAAGAGTGGCTAAGACAAATGTGTCTTGATGTCATGTCACACTTACACCCTGAGGAAAAAGAGGAAATCACGTTTTACTAAATTAAAAATTTGAATTACATCTTAATTACAGGCAACCCCTGCAGCATGATGCTGCCACCACCAGGTTCACAGTGAGGACATTGTGTTCAGGGTATGTATTTGTAAAAATAGTTGAATACCTTGCATAATTTCCCCTCAGCAACATAATATTGTGGTACTCTGTCTATGTCCATCCCATAATACCCCACAGAATACTCCATATTTGACGTTATTAATCATTGGACCTGAATACTTTAGCTTAAATAATAATAACCAGAGATGTTTATGTCCCTCTACAAAGCTGAATAACCTTTAAAAGACCCATCATGCATTGCAGAGGTCATGGTTAATGCTACGTGGTTAGCAGTAGCTTGTTAGCAGCCTGATCCATCTAGAGCTGTGAGAAAGCTGCACACATTCTCACAAGGAAGAGGAATTACAACCGTAATCGTTTTTGTCATTTGCACAGCAATTTTACTCCTGAATGCCTCGTTTTGGGGAGGAATTAATAATATAAAAAAATCGCATGAGCTTCAGGTGCCGCTGAGTTCACCCTTTTCCCCACTCATCCTTGCCTGCAGCCTTTGCAATGCTCTCTAACTCCCTCTACCCCCCCCTCTCTGAGCTTCTTATTATCAGTTAATAATTCTTTCTCATTCAAGCAAATTAGAGAAACTTGACTGTGTTAGAGCGAGTCCAGCATGGAGCTGCCGGCAGAGAGAAGGCTAAATGGCAGAAATTCCCCCCAGAGCAAGGAGCGCATGAAGCACAACATTGTGTCCACCACAAAAGCCGCTCTGTAGTTTTGATCCCCTCTAATTTAATTAGCCCAAGAGGTAGTGCATTAATTTGCGAGGAATTCTTCTGATGCAGAAAGCTGCCTCGGGTGCGTGGAGGGAGAAGGAGAAGAAACCTCCTTGCTGCTTCTGTGCAACCGGAGAAGGGGGAGATGTTCTTTTATTTTGTGCCGGAGTGCAGAAGCTTTGATAGGGTTGATCTCAATCAACATCCCGGAGACTCTCACTGTCATTAAAGGGCAAAGCTCATAAAAAATTTAATGGCATTCCCTTTCTAATTCAACTTTCTCCATCCACTGACAACAAATAAGTACTCCAATTTTCAGGACGAATTAAAGAAATCCTGCTACAAACAGTTTAACTGGGTTCATGTTAGACGGATTCCGGAAGTCTTCAAAATTTATCTACTGATGCCAACCAGCTTTTTAATCACAAATCAGTAAATTAGTATTTTCAGTCGTTAATCTTAAAGGAAATCAGCAGTTTAAGTTTTCTGGCATAGCCACCAGAATCTCCTGACATTTCAAAAAGCAAAAGACCCACAGCATCACAGTTCTTGCACCATACTTATCAGTGGACATAATTTCCACATATTAATTCTTTCACCGCAGTTAAATATTTAGTGAGCGGGAGTGTGTGAAAAGCATATGCTTAGTTGTTTTGGCTTGAAGTACCATTTTTAACTAAAAAACAGATTCTCTAAAATCTATCTGTTGCTGTGTATATAGATTATTGTATCATATGCATAGAAAGGAAGCATAACCTAATTTAGACATGTCCCAAAATTATTTATCGATAGAAAAAAAGAGCTGGACCCAAGTGTGAGCCTTGAGGACACCCCATCTTTACCCCTATGTAAATATTAGAATCATCTGCATAGAAGTGAACCTTCTGTGTCTCTGCTCTGTCTTCTCAAACCCCCAGACGGTCGTGGCAGATGGCCGCTCCTACTGAGCCTGGTTCTGTTGGAGGTTTCTTCCTGTTAAAGGGGAGTTTTTCCTCTCCATCGTCGCTACATGCTTGCTCAGTATGAGGGATTGCTGAAGGATTGCTGTAGTTGGAAAGTCTGCCCAGCCTTACGCCAGTGACTGACGCAATCTGCTGGGATTCCTTAAATAGGAAACTTTTTAACTGATTGGAATGTTTGTATAAATGTATTGAAATGACTTCTTGTTAAGAGCCTTGAGATGACATCTGTTGTGAATTGGCACTATATAAATAAACTGAATTAAAAACTGAATTGAATAAATACATATGCAGTTTATATACAGAAATATGCAGTGAAGTCGATCTAAGTACCGTAATTTTTGGACTATAAAGCGCTACTTTTTTCACACGTTTTGGACCCTTGTGTCCATGAGGTTAATTTATTGAGTTTTACTGGCTAACGGCCTCTGGGGGGCGCTAAAGAAGATTTAATTTTGAATGGTTATTTTTGAGCACCATGCATATGATGCAGCTTTTAAGTTAAAGCCAATCGATCTGGCCATCAAAGAAGGAAATAGAGCTACTGCACGTAAGCTTGATATCAATGAATCAATGGGTGAGACGTTGGCTTTAGTGGGCAAGAGGCAGAGGAAGGTGAAGATATTCACTAAGCCTTTTCTGGGAGGCTAAAGTATGTTTTATTTTCTAACCAGGCATGTTACTATCGTGTTGGTCTTTGTTGATGCCATACTGCAGATTTTCAGGCAGAGTTTTGAAAAAAAAAGCATGTCTTAAATTAAAACAAAACAAAATCTTCAGTGTACCGTCTTTTCTGTGTAAATATCTCATGTTGCAACATGAAATCTTACGGCTTATATTCGAGTGCGGCCTATATATGTACAAAATGTGTTTTCTTTTAAAGTTCAGGTGGTGTGGCTTATATTCAGGTGCGCTCAATAGTCCGAAAATTAAGGTATATAGACAGATTTAATTTAATCCTAGATGTGACACAATACTGTCAAGTTTAGTTTCTAATGCCACTCATTTATTTTGTAGCAAACCAAACCCTGTATTGATTTACTGGCTTTGCAGCAATCCATTCTCCTGAACGAGCATCAATCCCTAATACTAGGCATTCATGTGGCAGGTAGAAAGGAAAACTCACCTTTAACAGCAATAAACTTTGACCAAAAATATCAAAGTTATGCTTTACATAGGAAGGTCATAGTGATAGTTTTAGTTGTCTAGACCATCGGTCGCGTTGACTGAATATTTGAATACATCTGGAATGTTTGTTGCTTTAAAGCTCAGTCTCAGCTTTTGCCAGGGTTGCCAGTTTAGCAATTTAGCAATATCCATATATTTTGTGAAAAAGGGTCTTTCCTGCGCAAGTTTAGGCAAGTAATTCTGTTTTAGTAGTCCTGACTCATGAAGATCAACCTGAATCTGCCACAGTTGTTCTCTGTTCTTACCCATTTTTTAAGATACAGCGTATTATTTATATTCCTAGGAGACGGGACGAAAGAGATTACTAATTGAATGTTCGAGAACCTGGTGAGCAACTTGAAACGTGTACTAAGCGTCTCAATTATGTTTGTGCAATACAGGATTGATCTTATTTGAAGATTTTAGGCATTTCACCAGGGGATGCTATAAATTTAGAGGACTCTCTAATTGGTAGAAGTACTGTGGAACTAGTAATTGGACATTTGTAGTCTAGAGCGCTTCATTTACTTGTATTGTGGATGTAGAAATGAACAGAGTTGAGCAAGAGAATTGTGACTGCATCTTGGAAGCCTGATGGCTACTTAATGACACCGTTGTTTTTCCAGTGACCGCCGGTTCACTGATCAGAGGGAAAAATCAAGCTAATGACTCAATAATGACTTCTGGAAAAAGAACATACTTGATTGTATTTCATGGATAAAAGGTGATGACTTTAAGAGTTGAAGGTTATTGGAATAAATGTTCATGAACGCCCTGTCTCGTCTTAAAACATAATCCAATGAAAAACTATTCGACCCCCTATGGATTTCTTATGTTTTTGCTTCTTTGTCAAACTTAAATGTTTCAGATCCTCAAATAGATGTTAATGTGTCAAAGACAACCTGAGTAAATACAAAAAGAAAACAGCCAAATGGAGATTTGATTTGCCTCATGACTGCCACGACATGCTAACATCTCAATATCCAAGCAGCTGACGATATTCCAGAGTAAAATGTCCTGGATGACACCATCAGTTGTTAGCAAACACTGCTAAAGCCCAGTTTATATACTTCTCCGTCTACATCGGAACGGATAGACCCAACGCCATTATCCTTCAACGCAAGGTCTCTCCGTGACCTATGCAAGGACTCAGGTAGTAGAGCCCAATTTTCTAACTATCAGTCGAACGAAAAGGAGAGTGCATGCTTGTGATTGGTCAGCTCAACAACATCCATCATTTCTGGCTTGAAGCTACTTGCCTTAAATTTGTCAACAGCGCCGGTGTTGACAGAGTTGTGGAAAAATCTTGCGGAAGCAGACATGGAGCAGATTGAGGAACGTCAGGCAGAAGAAGTCCAAAAATATGAACATTTGTACAACCCTCCACTGAAGGAATACAAAAACGCTCAGCTGGAAGGAAATCGCAGGAAACTTGGGATTTGAGGTGGGGGAATGCACGGTTGTTCTGCTGTTCTGGCGGAGAATTGTTTTGCTCGGAGAAGTATAAACTGAAAACGTCTCCGTCAATACATCTGCGTGTGAGTGCAAACTTGCTGAAGTGTAATCCAGGCTTAATCCACCTCATTTTAATCACTCCTTTTTAAACCTCTGTCTGTCTGGCTGTATGGTTGGAGAGATGTTGGAGTAGGGGATAAGATTCTTGCCGATTATGACGGATGGAAGAGATAGTTTGAACTTCCTCCTCCTGTCTCTGCACTCTGGTCCTGCTCTGCATCCATGAAGCCTCCTTTTCAACTCCTCTGGGATTTGAGGTCATAGTTCGGGTATTATCTGAGCTGTTGAGATGCTAATCGGCTGCTATCGGCTGTAAACAAAACACAAAAGACTTACTGGACTTCCAGTAATTGGAACCTGTTTCGCAATATGAAGTAGGTAAAAAGATCTCAAAAAGCAGTACATCGTGATCCAATCTAAAGAAATTCAAGAGCAGATTAGAAACAAAATGGATGTCTACGGTACTGGAAAGGGCTACAAAAGCATTTCTCCACTGAACCTTTTGAGAAACATTAATCAGTTAATTTCTTCAAGCCCTATTTGGGTTTTTCCTCTGGCTGTATGGGTACTTAGTGGGCTCACTGTAATGTTCTTGTATGGGGTCCAACTTCTTATGCAACTGGTTCCCAAATGTCTGTTATATACGGAGGTGGGTAGAGTACCCAAAACTTGTACTCAAGTAAGAGTAGTACTACTTCAAAATATTTTTACTCAAGTAAAAGTAAAAAGTAGCCTTCCAAAAAAATGACTCGAGTATTTGGTAAATAGGCTACCTGAGTACTGAGTAACATCTGATCCGATATTCTTAAAATTATGTCATCAGACAGAGAAAAATATAAAGTTATGGGCAAATTCTGGTATTTTAAAGACTAAATTGGAAAAAAAAACTATAGAAATAAATAACATAATTACATAATAACAAATTTTAAGCAGAAGAAAGACTTTTCTAAGTCAATTTTTTCAATATAATACCAATACCTAGGTAGGTAATAAGTAAGTATATATCTTAGAACAAGGTAAAAAGTACTTCCAGTGACAATTTGTGGTGTTTACAATATATTCACTTGACCTCAAAGTGCAACAACAAGCTCAAACAACGAAGGTTGTGTAGAAACAAGTGGTCTCCTTAAATAAACTGTAGGTGTGTGTCTGTTGTATTTTAGGTTAAAACATCTTTGTTCTTCATTCAGTGAATTTACTTACAGTGGATAGAGATTTAAAATGTTTTACTCAAGTCAGAGTAGTGATACTTCATAATAATATCTCTCAAGTAAAAGTAAAAAGTGCGGCATAGCAAAAAGTACTTTTTTCTCAAAAAGTACTTTTTTCTCAAAAAGTACTTTTTTCTCAAAAAGTTACTCAAGTAAACGTAACTGAGTAAATGTAACCAGTTGCTACTCACCTCTGATTATATAGGGAATTATGTGCCTATTTATGTATTATTATTAGTTATTGCAAATGACGCTAACTCTGAAGACCTAAATGTACCGAGCATGGACAAAACTGGAACCGTACTGAACCTTTGATCTTTCAGATCACATTCATCCTTTGGTTCCACCACTCAGTCTCTTCTTATTACAAAGCGGACTCTATTGGCTGGTAAATCCGACACAACTGTCCTGTTATGACTGTTTTACGCATTGCGTTGATGACTCGTTATTCCTTTGTAGTTATTTTCATTGACATTCGCAAAGCAGTGACCGCAAATCAAAGGATGTGACTTTCATGTGAGGTTTAATGTTTTACTGAGGCTAAGGAAAAGAAGTAATTTGATTATTCTGTTAGTTTTGTGCTCTGTGCTCAAAGCTGCAGGTTCTTGAATATAAAGATCCACTTTGTCTGTAATCAACCTTTACCAAACATTTCTAACACTAAAACACAAGTTAAACTAATACATCTGAGGTTATAACCCCCCCCCCAATATCAGAGGAGTGGATATTTTAATTATCTCAATCAAAGAGTGTAAAACTTGGTCGTTTTTGTATTAAATCATCAAGCGTTCATCTTGATAAGTGAAGATTGGGGGTATTTGATAATAATAATCGCACACAGCTCCTTTTATAATCTTTCATCTCGAGACACTCTCTTATGTGATTACATCAAATTGAAGAGGCCTACACTATAGTCATTAAAGAATCACTATCTCTTTTTTTATAATTAAAGTGCTATGAGAGGTCCAGTGAAGAACAGCAGTCGGCAGTTCTAGAGATGTGTGGGAGAAGGATGCAAGTAGATCCTGAGAAGGCAAGTTTTTCTTATTACTTACTTTAGGACCATCAGAAACAACGTCAAGACTTAAGGACGTTGCTTTGCAAGCGTCCAGTCATGGAGTTGGGTGGCATGCCTCAAATTATGCCATCATATATGGTATTAGTGTCTGCTTAGAAAGCTTTAGGTGTTGCAAGCCGATGGATGACCTTAAATCGAGAAAAGTAACCCCCAGTCCAAAAGAAAAAGAATTCACCTGAAACTTTCCACTCAGATTTGTAGAAAGGTATGCATCTCCTTCACTCGGATTGAGCAACACGTATACCTTCTTCTGATCCACTCTGAGAGTTTATCTATAATTCACACACAATCACAGCCCTCAGCTCAAAGCACAGGTTAACCAGCGAGCGCTGCGCTTGTTTTGCCGCAGGCAAACTTGTTTTCTCTGTTCTCGGAGCCCCCCCCCCCCCCCCCCAAAAAAAAGAACCTCCTGCTCCGCTGCGTCCCCTATTCGTCTGCTAAGGTGCACTTTCACCGTGGAGAGGTAAAAGCATGGGTGAGATGTTTAATACTTGCAGTACAAGTGCACAGTGCAGGGGCTCAGCGGGATGAATAATTCAGCTGAGCGTGTTTGAACAGGTACAGAAATAATCCTCTGGCAAAGCGAGAGTGGATATAAACCCCTTCTTCTTCCCCCAGAACAGCTTGGACGAGCAGAGAGGTCTCTAAACATATCGCCCAGACTGGATGAAATATTAAAGGATATTTGTTAGCGTGAGAGCATGCTCCTTGAGTGTCTCCTGTGCTGAGACAAGCAGGTAAACTTAACTTACCTTGCAGCGCAGACAGGTTGAGATATCCGACACTGGTAAATATTACATGGAAGTGTGCGCTAGCTGGCAGGCAGGTAATCTGCCCTCACGGATACACAGTCTCCTTTCATTTCAAACAACGTAAATCCTTTCCAATTTTATTTCATCAATACAGACTTCCGATGGGTTCATGTTCCTTTTCAGCTCTCCTACACATCTGTTTAAAGGCACAGTAAATCTGATCTTTTAGCACAAATGAAAGCCTGCACAGAAAAAACGTGCAAAGAACAAAATCAAACAAGTCATAAAATCAGTTTTGAACAGACATTTACCAGAGATTTTCATCTAATGGCCAGTTTAGAAGCTGCTACAGTGGAAAGTTGATCCTTTAAGAAAATACTTCAAGAAAATACACAGTGATAATGAAGTGAGAGCAACAAAATGTTTGGAAAATTATAATAGACTAAACTTGCCAAAAATGCATAAAAAACAAAGAAATTATGTTTTCTAAATGCATAATTGACTAGCTACTTAGAATATTATGGAACAAATCAAATGAAAACTCAACATCAGGAAAACACATGAAACAGAAGGGCACATTTCTCAACACAAAGTACAACCCACAACTCAAACCCCCCCACAAAATCATTTTGTGTAAATATCTTTAAATCCGTAAAAACAAAAGCAAACTAAAAATCATGAAAAGTTTAATGAAAACACATTTTATGTGCTATCTGTTGTAGCTTCAGCTCCTCTAGTCGTGCCTTTTGTAGCTATTGTGATGCTAGCTTAAGCAGTAATAGTATAAACTCAAGATATTTAAAGCATTGGTGCTTGTAGTAGTGTTAGCTCAAGCTATTTCAATGATGAAGCTGTTGTGGCTTTAGCTTTATTTGCTGTAGCTGCTTTCCATTCAGTTTTGGATCTTCTAAATTTTATTAAGTAGAATTTGTAGCCTTATCTTTAGCTCACATAGTTGTGTCTTTTGTAGCTGTTGTAGCTGGAGTTATTGTAGTGTTAGGTTTAGTTAATGTAGTGTTGTAATGATGTACTGTTAGTTTTATGTGCTGTAGCTGTAGCCTTTTAGCTGTAGTTATTGTAATTGTTGTAGACTTAGCTTTAGCTACATTTACCTTTAGCTGTTGTTGTGCTATTGTAGCTTTAGCTGTTGCTACGTTAGCCTTAGGTCTGGTTGCCTTAGGTTTTGTAGCCTTAGCATTAGCTCTCATAGCTTTAGCCTATGGAGTTGTTGTCAATTTGGCTGTTTTAGCTTTTGCTGTTGTAGTGTTGTAATAACGTGCTGTTAGTTTTGTGCTGTAGCTGTAGCCTTTTAGCTGTAGTTATTGTAATTGTTGTAGATGTTGTAGATTTAGCTTTAGCTACCTTTACCCTTAGGTGTTGTTGTGCTATGTATTGTAAATTTAGCTGTTGTTATGTTAGCCTTAGATCTATTTGCCTTAGATTTTGTAGCTGTAGCACCTTAGCATTAGCTCTTATAGTTTTAGCCTATGCAGTTGCTGTCTATTAGGCCGTATTACCTTTGGCTTTCGTAGCTTTAACTGTTTTAGCTGTAGCTGTTGTAGTTGTGTTAGATTTTAAATGCTTCATTTCTGTAGTATTTTTTGTGTTTTTCTTAAAAGATTTGTGTTTTTGAGAATTAAAACCAAGTGCTTTGTAAAAACATGTCTACACTCGATCGGATGCTAATCCATGTGTGGGAACTCTCCATGACATTACCAATGCATGAAAGCATTTTAATTCTGTGCCAGTATAAAGTGTACCATGACGGTAGACTCTTCATTTGACAAATTAACATGAGCTTTGGGATCATTTGTCGCTGTTGTTAATAACAGTAAAGATCCAGAGAAGAACTCATTCACCCACTTTAACCTCGTTGTTTATCGCCCTGAGCTCTCTTGCAGACCCCAGGAAAGGAAAGAAGGAAGGAAGGAAGGGAGTAGAGGGGGGGGTAAAGGGGCGATATAGGGGGTTGTGGGCAGCAGCCTCACTTTGGCCTCAGGCTGGAGGGGTGAGGGACGGGTGAGACTGGGGGAGACGGGATAATTAAGCAAGCACGGTGACAGCTGCAGCAGGTCCCGAGCAAAAAAGGACCCAGCTTCACTGAGCTGGATTAATGGCATCAGTGGAGCCTGGCAGCAGCGCCGCCACCGCTGCTAACATTTGATCATTAATTACTAGCCTTTCAGAGCTGAGCCTCGTGACCCCTCACCTGCCCATGGGCAAGGCCTCACCTGTGCTTCACACATCCCACAAAAATCAAACCTTAAGATTAGCTAAGATGTTTGCCTTTACATTAACATTGTTACCTGCATGGTCTGTGAGGAAAACACGAAGCCTCTCATTTTCCTCTCCACTTTGCACTCATGCTAAAATGTGAAAGTTGTCACTTCCTGAAGCTTTCCCATCCTGTCAGCTGCTCGCTGGGATTTCACCACTCACATGCTGGTATAATTACACAAATGACATAATTGACTCATATTTTCACAAAGGGGTTGCAAGGCAGACAATGATCACTCAATGACACGTACCTACAAAGGTGATGCTAACACTTACTGTCTTTAATACATAATATCTTCCGCTTTTTCTATATATATTATATAGGATCTAAAACGGTGAAAGAAAATGACATGTTTACTGATTGTGTCATAACAAGAGAGATACCTTTGTTTTGGGACTTAATTCATGTTTTGTGTAGTTACTAGTAGACCAGTACTGCCCAAAAAAACTCAGCTTCTTTCCATGTGCAGAATGTTAAAGAAATATCTCAAGGTTATGTCAATTAATTGATTAGGAAATTATTAGTAAAGGCATCTGGGAAATATGGCATAATTATTGGAGTCAGGGAAGAGGCCTTTCACCTACTCTGATCTAACGGCATGACTCCTCAGCTGTGAGGAGTGTTTTGGTTAACCTCGCAATGAAGACATAACATCAGGGGACTGAAGCCAGAAGCTGCTTGCAGAGAGGGCAGTTATGATCTGGGTGCTATAAAGTTCGAGCGTTGGCCCAAACAGGCTCATGTACAAGACTGGCTGTAATAAAATATGAAAAACGGTGATGCAGACTCCAGCCTCGTCTATATGAAGGGAAGAAGACATTTTTCCCACAGCAAAGAGCAGAGGTTCCACCCACATCTCCTGGATGATGGCGTTTCTTATCCTATCTCTAACTATGACCCTGACAGATCTGACACAGGAAGCTTGTATCCGGGATCTTGTTCTGTAGGTCATTGGGTTGTATACCTTCTTCTTTACCACAACGGACTGGAGCAAAACCTTCATTTTGGCATGTTAGGCCCCAATTCATTTATCCAACTCCTGCTCCGTCCTGCCATCACTCCTGTATAAAACGCAGGGATACTTAAGCTCCTCTGCACAAACTGAGCCCCAACCCGTAGAAAGCAATCCTCCTTTTTCACTTAAAGACTTAAGTCCGGTTCAAACTGTGCGATTGAAGGACTGCTTCATCTCACACTGTGCAAGCTCTAAAAAGGTGGCACACTGTACGGCCAAAGATTTCAATGAGTCATACTACACAATGTATTGCTCTAGTAGGACAGGCCAACGTCACAAGCGTATGTTGCCGAAAAGCATACGTCACTTGAAGCCGACAAACTTCCAAAAGTTGACATTCAATACAATGTCATATAGCTGGAGTCTTTGCTGGCAATAATCAATACATTCTGCTTCTTTGTTGATCCATGTGTTCTTGTGTGTAGCCTCCTTTGTTGCTGATGCCGATACTGCTGCTGTCGCATTGTACTCTTTTCACTAGTTTTTTTTAGAGTCGTAGATTTTCTGAGACTACCTGAAGACTGTCGGAGGCTGGATTAAGTCGTGAAAGTGCTCAGTAAGCTGTTGGAGGGAACGTCACACTGGACGGCCACAGACCTGCGACTCCTGCTCACAGTGTTTCGTTACAATGAAAGAAATGTCTACAGATGCCAGAAAATACACAAGTCCATCCATCCAACCAGGCTTCAGAGGACCTGGCTCTCATCCTGGTCATTTAACAATGAGCTCCAAAGCCCTGAAGGTCAGGGCTTAAATATGCCAACAGAACCAAATCATGTGCAAAGGCAAAGATGAACCTTAACCAAGAGGTTACTCAACCATGTGAATGAAAACCTTGAGATCCTGTCAATGAACCCCATATCACCATTTCATCAAGGATAAGGGGCCTTGCTGAGTCGCACCAGAACTGGATCTTTGTCGGTAAAATTGACAAAGCTTTAGCTTCAGTTATAAGGACCGGAAAGCCCTGAACGACAAACCTGACACTCCTCCATAAATACCCCCCCAAAACACACACACTAAATGCCTCTGGGACACGTTTCTAAGCCTCCTCCAGATCCACAGCACACAGGGGCTCCACTAATTGACTAATAAATAAGCTCGTGCTTAAAATATGCAATTAATATCGCAAAACCATTACCACCAATCACTTTCTGTGACACAATTCTCAGTGTTGTCTTAGTCATTGACGCAAAGCATTTTCCCCAAATATTCAATATTATTTACCAGAAAGATTCCAACTCCAACCTCTGAAGAAGTATTTACACCACCACTGGCAACTTACAGAGGGTGATTATAATACCTGAAGAAGAAAAAAAGAAATGTCAGCTAGTCCATTGATCCTTCAAAGTCTCTTTTCATTACTAACAGGTCACTAGGCAGGTTTTATCACATTGAAATCAAACCCATTACCGATGACCCAGGGCCGGATAGCAGCGCTTAGTCTGCCTGGTTTACTTTCAGAAGAGATACTCACCCCTTCACTACATGAGAGCTCTATTTCATCATTCCCAGGAGACGCTCCTTTCCTCTCCGTGCTTCCTTCCTCCATACCTAGTGCAGATCTGAACGAACACATGGTGCTCGATGGATGAGGTAACTGTAGGCAATCTCACTGTGTAGCCTGTTCAGATCATTCACCAGACCTTTGCATCTAATCAACATTTCTGCTTGGATAATTGACCCAAAAGTTTGATTAAAACTTAAATAAAATCTTAATACAAAATATTAGAGTTGATATACAGCAAGATCAAAAATATTTTGACCATTTCATGTAGTTCCTAAAAGTTCCGTCTCAAAAAGTCTGGAATTTAATTCCAATGTAGGTATATACCTCCAGTCCTCCCTTCATCCATACGCCCGTCCGTCCATCTATCCATCCATCTGTGTGAATGTGTGCGTGAATGGGTGAATGACTGAATGTAGCGGGAAGCGCTGTACAAGTACAGGTCATTTACCATCTATCTGTCCATCCATCCATCTGTTCATCCATCCATCCATCCATCCATCCATCCATCTGTGTGAATGTGTGCGTGAATGGGTGAATGACTGAATGTAGCGGGAAGCGCTTTGAGGTCCTCAAGGACTAAAAAAAGCGCTATACAAGTACAGGTCATTTACCATCTATCTGTCCATCCATCCATCCATCCATCCATCCATCTATCCGACTGTCCGTCCGTCCATCCATCCATCCATCCGTTCGTCCGTCCATCCATCCATCCATCCATCCGTTTGTCCGTCCGTCCATCCATCCATCCATCCATCCGTTTGTCCGTCCGTCCATTCATCCATCTATCCGACTGTCTGTCCGTCCGTCCCTCTATCCATCCATCCATTCATCCATCCATCTGTCCGTCCATCCGTCCATCCTTCCATCCATCTGTCCATCCATCCGTTTGTCCGTCCGTCCATCCATCCATCCGTTTGTCCGTCCGTCCGTCCATCCATCCATCCATCCATCCATCCGTTTGTCCGTCCATCCATCCATCCGTTTGTCCGTCCATCCATCCATCTATCCGACTGTCTGTCCGTCCGTCCCTCTATCCATCCATGCATCCATCCATCCATCCATCTGTCCATCCATCCGTTTGTCCGTCCATCCATCCATCCGTCCATCCATCCGTTTGTCCGTCCATCCATCCATCCGTTTGTCCGTCCATCCTTCCATCCATCCATCCATTTGTCCGTCCATCTATCCATCCATTCATCCATTTGTCCGTCCATCCATCCATCCATACGTTTGTCCGTCCATCCATCCATCTATCCATCCCTTTGTCCATCCTTCCATCCATCCATCCATCCATCCATCCGACTGTCCATCCGTCCGTCCATCCATCCATTTATCTAGTCCTCCCTTTATCCATCCATTGATCCATGGATAATTATTAGAATGGATCATACGTTAATGGTTGGACAGAGAGATGGACATGCTGCCAGAGAAATGCATTATTATGTCACTTCCTGAAGCATGTGAAAGACATCTTTCTTTCTGCAGCTTCCCCAGAAAAGCCACAGATTGCCTTATCCGTTCTGTCATGCCTCAGCTTTTTATTTGCTTATATTTCTTTTTTTTATACTTTCACACAATTCTTTGTGTCTTTTTGATGTGTTAGTTATTTTTTTCTGTTCCTTTGAATTCCTTGTGTAGAATCGGTGTCCCCTTACCTGGGCGTCTTTTCTTGACACCTCCAGTCTGTGCCTACAGCCCTGTTTCCGACCCCAGTCCTCAGGTTGGGAACCTCCTCTGTGCTTAACATGTTCATTTACCTTGAGTTATATTTACCCTGATCACAAAGAAGAGTCGCTTAAGACTCCACTTACACTCTGGCTATTCAGCCGCCTTACAAGCAGCCTCGCCGTGCACAATGAGAGTAGAGAGCATTGAGTGGAACAAATGGGAAGATGTGTGCACTGTGTAATGGCTCGCGGGCTCTAATTGCACCGATTGATTCCAGTTGCCCAGTTGGACCGTAGGTTTTTTTTTTTATCTGAGGAAACCATCTGAAAGAAGAGGCCAATGATGACGTTTATTTTTCACGGTTAACATCTTTCCCCTCCCGCCGCACTCACAGAGTTTACATTAGAGATAGAGATCACGAGATGAAGTGAATCCAAAGTCCGAGCCCTGGATGTGTGCGTACCTACTTTCAAAGCACTTTAGATGCTATTCAGTAGATACGGTCATTAATGCATGCAAGGAGGAACCATTTTGGCGTGACTCTAGATGCGTCTGCATTTCACTGCCATCTTTCCTTCTATAGAAAGCTTTCTCTCTCCCTCTGTTCCACAGCATTAGTAATTATCACGAGGATGCCTGCTAGCCTCAGTGCAGAAGAAAGAAAGAAAAAAAAACCTCTGAGGACACAGACGTCAATTTGAGTCCAGCTCACCCGGTTAGCGCGGAGTTCTGAATTAAAAACATCCCTCACAGGTCGTTTCTTTGTCGCAGCACCAGTAGGTTCGAGGGGGAACTTCAATTATTTTCCATTAACAGGGATACAATTGATCTAAACATGCGGTGAATGGAGCGCTGGCTCCACCTTTACCGAAGTGGAGTAAAGAGAGCGAAGTTTCAGAGGCTCAGCACCCCTATGGATCGACCCTCTGGATCTATACAATCCACAGGCCCTCCTGCCTCAGCCTGATTGAATCCCACGCAGAGGGCCTGTGGAGAGGCTCTGATAACCGTATGCCATTGTCCAGATGCTCACCTACAGTCACAAAGTGGGGGTAAAGAGAGTGCAGAAGGGGGCAGCGGCTCTATAGAGAAGCTTTTGACTTACTGCCAGTTCATGGCTCCTGAGGGGGAGGGTTCGCTTGGCAAAAAAAGGAAGGGATATTTGTGTTAAAATAACCAAAAATACTAAGTTTCAAACCTGATTTGTTTAGCCTTTCTTCTCATTTTGGTTATAGATCCACTAGTGTTTAAAAATGCAAACATTTATAAAGTAATGACTTTCACATTAAATGTGGTGGTTTAAATACTCTACTATGAAATGGCTTTAATAAGCTGCTATTTTATCAGTTGTCTTTGATTGGTTTCACTAGTTTCTGCTGGAAGAAATAGTTATCTAGCATACAACTGAGAATGTTTGTTATGGCTGTTGAAATGTTGTAAAACAGCATGTAAAAAGAGACTTACCCTGTACTAACCATCAAGCATGGGGGTGGTGGTATCATGCAAAGGGGTCGAGACGCTAGAAAAAAACAACCTTCTGATTCTTAAAAGCGCTGGAACACCATTGTGGTTCTCAACAGTGATGCATATTTGGAGGAGTCAAGGTTAGGCTTTTAAATCTACAGTCAAGCACAGTGGTGGCAGCATCATGCTGTGGGGGCTATGTCAGCGCCATTTCGACCTGTGCGTTCCCCAAAAAGGTTATGGAGTGATAAAGAAGGAGGACTATTGACAAATTCTTGATGGTGAAACACCAGTGCCGCTGTACCCAGAGAAGTGTACTGAGGGGGGAATCAACCTAGAAAGAGACCGCTGCTCAAATACTGACACCTCCTAGCTTCGCTGATGTTTGAAGTTGTCCACACGGAGAAGCCAGTTGCCTTCTGGACAAAATCTTTCCGGTCAGATGAGACAAAGATTGAGCTGTCTGGAAACAACAACAACATTCATGTTTGGAGGAGTCAAGGTGAAGCTTTAAAAGATTTTTACCAACTGTCATGCACAGTGGTGGAAGCATCATGCTGAGGGTCTGTTTTAATGCCAAAGGTATTGATGCGTTTAACAAAGTGGATGGACTACCTCCAAACTATTTTACTTTATTTCCAAGCAGAAGCTAGATGGTTGAAACCAGAGGTCACGCTACAATTATTTGTTGTCGGTCATTTTGACTGACGGAGTCAAAAAAATCAGGTTATAATCTACTTTTACTTATCAATTTTTTTAATTATAATGATAAACTCTGTGCCATCACATCGAGCAGATTACTAGGCTACATGTATTGATTACAAACATGTCATGTGTCAGCTTCATGGAGCTGAGCTGCACTCCTGCTTGGACGTAATGAAGGCTGAATCCGCGCTCCGCTCCCAGACCGGAGACTGGAATTATGAGCGCCACTGTGGGCCAATGGTTTGAAATCAGGGAACATTTCTCCAATTGAAGTGATCAGAATTCGGCAAGACTCTCGAACAAGCGCTTTCCTGATCACTTCAGCGGGACGAAATCCCCCTGCATGCACTCTTTTTGCAACAGTAATCAGGCTGCAGCTTTCTGTCACCGCCCCTCTGTGTCCGGTGCAGTCACAGATGTGCTCCGTTTGAGTAAAGTCAGGTGTGAGATGATGCTCAGATGTTCTCATGAGAATCTTTTTAAACAGATATAGTTACCTGTGCTCCGTGCGTAAAGTTCGGAAATGTCTGCATGTCTGCACCAAGTGGTCAGGGGTGTGAATTTGCAATCTGTCAAAATGATCGATGGCCTTAAAATTCATCCCTCGCCTTTTTTTTAAAAAACTGGTGAAATACGGAAAATATTCTGTTGACCCCCTGGTTGAAACTGATGGGTTTTCAATTGGACAATAATCCAATATAAAGGTTCTGGGATGGAGTTCCCAACATCCTTGCCTTCATCCTTTTGTGGCCTATGATTGTAAGCCAGATCTGGAAGTGGGAAACAAACCAGTTTTTATGACCTCTGCAAGTTCTGTCAAGAGAAGTGGTGAAATATCCAGCCAGAATACCAACCAGGAGCTTTAGTTAATGACTATCAGTACAGTTAATCTTAGATGCTTAAATCAGGAAGCCTGTACTTGTTTTAATACATGTAAAAATGTACTAAAATGGAGTCCTAACTGGCTTTCATGCGTCTCCTTCAGTCTCAGAAGAGACAAAATTACCCAAAGTGGATTAGCTACTTTCTCCTACATCATTCAATCGTCTCAGGAAGTATGAAGTATCACCTTCATGAATTTTTATGGAAAAAACAGATGCACATACTCCTGAAACCCAAGCAAGGTGTCTGTGCTTATAGCGTGAAGTAGTACAAATCAAGTCAAACATCGACCCTCCAGACGCCTGCTGCAGAAAAGAGAGGAAGCGTTTCTTTTTCGTGTAAACATATTCATGAAACACCTGATCTTAGACTCTTTTCATGTCACCTATGTCTGAGAGCTGAAAAATACTAGAAGGGAAAGAATCAAACATCAAACGGGGATGAAAGGGCCAGCGATCGAAAGTTGACTGTGACAATCCCTAATCGCCGGGGAGAGATGTTGTAGCGGAAACGGGTTTATACCCACACCTTGTCAGAGGAACGCTCAGCCGTGTAATTCCTCAAGCCGCCGGATTTCTGGACATCCTACCTTTAAAATGTAAACATGGACCAACACCAATCGCATTAGGAGCCACAAACGGAGCAGACGCCAGGAAAAAGGCTTTAACATACAAAGGCGCGTTTTTCAGCCTGAAGCTGTTTGCCAATCTTGCTCTGAATACACCCTTCAGTGGCTGGAGCACCTTGAGGTGTGCTCGTCTCTAATCATCATTTGATGACAGAAATCTGCCGGCAAAAAAACCCCAAAGAACCAGAACCAAGGAGGAACACAGTTCCTTAGCAACGGGCGCCGGTAGTCCAAACAATTTCATTAAAGCGTGGCACCTCTTAGCAGGTGGGTGAGTGTTGGAGGAGATAAACATTCATGAGCAGATTGGCTGTGGTATTTGCCAACATCACAATTGATGATATCAATTTGTTTGTGTAGCAGCTCAAATATTGTAAGTGGATTAAGCAAAGGTGTCAGGGATAGTGAAGGAGTGTATCTGGATGTCTTGTTTTATTTAACCGATGAGGGAAAAAATTCAGCAGGCGTTTTGTTTTAGTTGAGAAATGGAGTTGTTTCATTCTAAAGTACAATTTACATTATATATGTGTAATACATTCAGGAGGGAGAGTTCTGTTACATCTTCATGGACGGATTAACTCTGCATTCTTTTTGTAATATGCCAATATTAACTGGGGTCATCGCTCCTAATCCTTAATCTAACATTGTAACGTTGGCACGCAAACATTCACGCCTAAATGCGATTAGCACATCTATCTGCAATTTATAGAGTTATAAAGTAGTGCACAAAGGCTTAACAAACAGCGATCAAAACAGACCACAATGAATTGAGATCTGAGTTTACCCGAGCGCAACATTGCCATGCCGATGTTAGCATGCTAACCTTTTCAACTGATTTTGATTTTCCTACTCGGTGAATATTACCAAGCACCTCAGTCTGTACGCCTAGAAAATGTGACTTAGATCAGTGAGTATGACACCAAGTTCAAGAAACCAGCAGGAATTGCTAAATGTCGAGCGTAGTGACCTTGCTAACTACAATTAGCGATAGAAGCCAAACACTATTTATTATCTGTATTTTATATATTATATGATACAATGTGGTGGAAAGAGGCTCAACAAAACATTGATGAACCTGGGCCTGAGTTGTCTGACCCTCCGAACATTGTGTTAGCATGCTAAAATTTACTCCTAATTATAATTAGCATTTTTATTTGCAGTATTATAGTTGATGAGTTATAAAGTAGTGCACAAAGCTTTAACAAGTAATGATCAAAACAGACCACAATGAATTGGGATCTGAGCTTTCCGAGGAAGTAGTGTAGAGTGAGTTGTCTGACCCTCCAAACATTTTGTAAACATGCTAATGCTAACATTCTTCTAATTTTTAGACCTACTGAAAATTTACAACCACAATAATAAGGTCTTGTTCTTTTTAAATCAGAAAGTGGATTTTATCTGAAACCTAATTCAGTTTGATTCAAAAATACTTTTTTTAAATCCCAAATTGAAATTAAATGTTGTCGTCACTCGTGCTTTTTACTATTAGCAATGCAAGCTGATAACTATAATTTATGTGGATGTTGGACAGTCAAACCCCAAAGGAACATGTTTGTAAATAGATGATAACACAAATCTGCACAATTTATTTAATGGGACCAATAGAAGTGCAGGTAAGTAGTTTATTAAGCAATTAACTCTGATCTTCTGTGGTCCATTTCAGTTCACGGATGTGCAAAGGAAAGGCCAGTTGGAAAACCAGACATTATAATGATACAAGTTTTAAATACAGTTTGCATTAACAGACAGGGTTAGTAGTCAGAGTTATATAGAGGGGTGTATGTTTAAAGTTTGGTGAACTGTAAATAGGCCTAGAGATCTGAGTGTGGCTACTACAGCCTAGCCATTTACCTCCAAGTTTCAAACTTGGTTTTCCAGCTTCTAATCCACTTTTAGAAAGCTGCTAAGTAGATTGTCTTCTCTCAGTTAAGACAAGAGATAATTGCAAAATTACTTAAGGAACATGTAGTGAAATCAAATTTTAAATCATAATTGGCAGGTTTAAAGACAATATGTTTATCACAACATAGGCTAAGCTGTATTCAAACCACATAATCAGATTTATATTTTAAACACATCTCCACATCAGGTCCCAGATTGGTGATAATCACCTGCTTTCATTGCTGCTTTGTGTCTTTGTCAGTGTTACCTGCTCCCTCTTAGTCCAGTTTCTGCTTGGTTTCAGTTGAAGGTTCTGGTTCCATTCCCATTGGAGTTTGATCCTTCATCTTCTTTTTAACTCTGGCCTGTGATATTCACCATCTTTCTAAAAATGACTAATCTACTGCTGTCCTCTAACTATAATCACCTGGCTGTACCCTGAACCTGTACCCGTAGAAACAAGGTACAGTTTAACGTATTCACCTGGATGTTTACCCCCTTAAAGACAGAACCTGCACTAATAGATAACTTCTTCCCCTCAAGCAAGAGCTCAGGTATGTTCCACCTGGCCTCACACGCCCAAAAAAAGGTAACCTATCTGTAACTTTGTCCTGGTCACTAACAGGTAATATTCAATAATTAACAAGACTTTTTTGGAGGGTTGTCAGATGTCTCAACCTGTGATTTGAGACCATGGGTGTTTCTCAATGCCAAGGAACCTCGCCTTGATACCTTGGTCCCGCCCCGGTTGCCTAGGAGACACGTCATCAGGGACCGCCAAGGCCTGTTCCAATGTTCATGTGCTACCGAGGCGTCTGTCCTCCGTTTGTCTGCCGTTTAGCTAACTGACCGAGGATACATGGGAGGTGCCTTCATGCCTTCCCTCGGTCAAAAATTTCCCACAATACATTGCGGTATTTTCGAAGTTGCAGCTTCGGTTGCTAGCAGGTGCTAACTAGCTTTCACATTTGATTTAACCAATATATACACAATTAAAAAAGGAAAATAAATCTATATTGAAACTAATACATATAAAGTATAACGATGGGCGGGACGTAAACAGAGCGCGTAAGCAAACGGCGGGCCCTGGGCAGCCGCGGTCACGTGATGTAAGTCTGTTCCATTTAAATGTTTTCTTTGACCAAGGAAGGACAGAGTCCTCGTAAGCAAGGCGCCTCGTCTACCGAGGCGTTCCCTTGGTAGGCGAGGCGCCTTGACATTGAGAAACACCCCATATGACCAAAAAACATGTCTTCACTCTTGTATATTTCGGTTTGTTTTTTTATTTGTCCAAAAACAAATCAAGGCTAATATTTAGAAGGGCATAACGTTCTCAACCTTGCCATGTAAAGGCATATAGAAGATGCTGCCAACTTCAATAGAGCAGGGAAGAAGGAAAGAAATGTCTGTCCTAGAAATGAGTGTCCACACTCTGCTGGAGTTTTTGCAAATTGTTGTTTTTATATTTTATTTTTTTAAATTAATCAATACGAAGGATTTGCAAGCTTCATTTCCTAATATGTTTTTATAACAAATAAAAAAAACTGCACGCTGTAGTGCCTCCAAGCTTGCCACTGTACAATATAGGATCCTCGATTTGAAGCAGCTTTATTTGTTTATTTACGCACCAGTCTAGTTTTGTTTTTCATTTAAAAAACAAGACTAAAGAAATGAAATAGAAAAAAATAGAAATTACCTTTACTCTCGTTCAGTGAGGAGATTCATGTGTACTAGCAGCAAAGTTACAAGTGAAACGTCTAGCTTTGCAAAAAGGTGAAAATATAAAAACAGAAGGAAGAATAACATGCTGTACAGTAAAGGCAAATTCACAGCACAAGAAAATTCAACTGAGTAGGATAAATAAAAACAAAGTAAAATATGTGCTTGTATCTAAACTGTGCTACTAATGGAGATGTGCAAATAACAACAGAGTTATAATCACTTAACAAACACTTGAGTCTGTTAGGAGCAGTGATTCTTATAAAGTGTAACAGCTGCTGGGAGGGAAGGACCTACGATATCGCTCCTTTGTGCGCCTAGGATGCTGCGGTCTGTCGATGAAGGAGCTCTCCAGTTCAGCGACAGAAAATTAAATACATATCTGTAAAGGAGAAACATTAATGCCACTCATAATAATTATATAAAAGTACATACTTACTTTTTTTTTTAAACATTAAAACTTGTAATGCAAATAAAATATTAAAAATGTTTAGTGGTTAACACGCTTTTTTATTAATATTTCTTACTGTTTCACTTGTACCAGCTAAAAACACCATAAAACAAATACATAAAATTACTAATAATTAATAGTATTTGACACAGTAGGAGTGTATTTAAATATTTTCAAGCAGTTATGCCAGTTGTTAACATTGTTGCTCTGTACTTGATCAGTAACTCTCTGCTCTGTGGATTATATTTATATAACTTGATTTAATGATATTCATCCTCAATGCGTGGCTCATTCGGAGCTCATATTTTATTTTGGGTGTTTGACTTCATGATGTATTATAAACAACATATATCTTCCTCCCTTATAAACGACCCCTTTTTTGTATTAAATGCTAACACCACTTGATTTTACCGCATGTATTCATCACTGCTTTGATCCATGACGGTCCAGTCTAGTAATTTAGACATGAACAGCTCCTTTGAATTCAAGATGGCAGCGCTGTACTTTGAGGTGCCACATTGCACATCGCCTGGAGGTACCACACTGACCATGAAGAAGATGAAAGGGACTTACAAACAGGGTTTGATGCTGGATCATTTAAATGAGCTTCACATCATTGTCACAAGATCAACTCCGAGTCTGAAGGAGTGCAGTAAAGCCTTGGGAATCGTTCTCACAGCCTTCAGGTTTCAGTTTAGTGTCAAACTGCTGGTTAAGGTGCGGGACAAAGGCCATTCGCTTGGTGTTAATGATTTCTTTGACACGTTCTGAACAAGCCATCCTTTCACTCAATACATAGGCTACATTTAATTACTGTATTTGCTTAACAGAAGCATATGGAAATAAATTTCAGACATACTGAATGTGATTGCAATGGAAACAAAAGCTGTAATAGAGTGAAACAAACACTGTTTAAGGTTTGATCCCATTGGTGAGGTATAAAGTGAAGTGATATTGTCTCTTAGTCTCTTTGACATGCTTAATCATAATTAAAAAAATGCAATAACATCTTTAGTGTGTTGCACTTCCTAAACTAGTAGCATCGTAACCTGAATTTACAGCGTATTTTAAATTAACGTTAACTGGCTTAAAGTTTTGAAAGTCTTTATTTAAAATGCTGGAAATAGCACAAGAAATGAAATGATAGTTACATTTTTGAAGTACCGTCTCATTACTTCACAAAAAACTTTGATAAATCGAGAAAAAGACAGAGGAAGAAAAAACAATAATGAAATGCTCCTCCTTAATATGAAAAGATTACCATGTAAACGTCTCTAGTTGATTAAATACCAAATAGTAATTATAAGATACTA
Source organism: Valencia hispanica (assembly GCA_963556495.2). Taxonomy (NCBI): domain Eukaryota; kingdom Metazoa; phylum Chordata; class Actinopteri; order Cyprinodontiformes; family Valenciidae; genus Valencia; species Valencia hispanica. Next base: position 26,548,678 of record OY747723.1, read on the forward strand.
AATAACTACTATAAGGCACTTTGTAACAATTTTGATATAAGCATGTGTGAGATACTAAGTAGTTATTTTCAGACAGTAAGATTATATCATAAAAAGGCAGTTATGTCGTACTAAGTCAATAAATCTTAATATTGTAAGTCCTAGTACCTATTAATTAGGAGATGCTGAGCCGCGTATTCACGGTTCTGTAGAACATGATTGAAAAAAACGTGCACAAAATTCGGCTATAGATCATATCTAAAATGTAGAAAAGGCATTTTATGGAGGTTTTTGGCGCCATTCATCTATCTTGTCTCTGATACACTGTAGCCCCACGAGTGGAGATGAGACAGGCTGTAGATGTTAGCTTCTCTGGTAGTGCCAAGATGATTTCCACTAGCCGTGTTAATGCATGACATGGTATATTTGGTGTTAGAACTATTATTATAAACGTTTTATGGGTGTCTCAAGTATTCGTGGATTTCAGCTATTTACTAGGGCCCACTGCAGTTTCTCATACTGAGATACAAAGTAACTTAGTCATGATTAACAGAATTGGATAATTATGATAAAATACAGCAACAAATTTAGCTCATAATTAACACATAACTATAACTTAAGAGATACTAAGCCATAATTATGAGTTGCTAAGTTACAATAATGGCTGTGGAAAATTTGGAAAATGTACATAAGTCATGGTATTATGCCATAATACATCTATGTATCATATATGATACTAAGATATTGTTATAGTAAGACAATATCTTGTAACTCTGAAACGATCAGTAACATTTAAGGGATTCCTATTAAAACTTGGATGTGATGATTTGTATCAAATGTGATCCAAACTCATTACTATGAGATGCTAAGTTTTAGCTGTGAGTTAAAACTGTTTTTTTAATGCTTTGTCATAATTAGGAGGTGCAAAGTCATGAGGTACTAAGTGAGTATTATCTTATGGCTATAGAAAACTTGGTAAAGGTATTTAAGTTATGTTACTATTTCATGATAACAACTTTGTCTCATATGATACTAAGGTTATACTAAGTTATGTTATAACTATGAAGCGATCAGCCACATACAAGGGATTCTTATTAAAAACTTGGCATAGTTTCACATTAAGTGATGATTTGTATCAAATATGATACAAAATCATTACTATGAGATGTTAAGTTTTAGCTATGAGAAGTTCTTAAATTCTTTGTCATAATTAGGAGATGCAAAGTCATTGTTACTATAAACTAAGTCATAGTCATTGATGGGTGAAAAATACTGTATCATAAATATGATGTGGCGCTTCATAATGACTGAATACTTGTTTATTATTAAGACTAAATGGTTGTATTTCATAGTTATGAGACACTAAGTCCTATTACAAGTTGGACATAAGATACAGCCAGTCATACAAATATATGAATGAAAATAATTAATCTGAGCTGTGATTGTGATATTCTAACTTTCATCTCTTAATTGTAAGATGTTGGGCAGAAACATGGGATATTATCGTCGTCGTATTTTACCATCCCAAAGTAATGAGACTGTTATGTGTTTTGTACTTGACTGTAGGCCTATTAGGTAATTAGGTAATACTCCTGCATATATAATGGGCTGTAACAGCAACAGGGAGGGATTTTTTCATATTGTATCACATAATTAACACTTTTATTACTCATAATGTTGAGAAGCCAAGTGATGATTTTGAGTTAGTAACTCATTATTTTGAGATAAGTTCCTATTATAATGACTTAAAGCGTCATTTTTATGGCATTCGCAGAAAGTGTCTCCAAGCAAACCTATGAATTTATGATTACTGTGTCGCTTTAAGACTGACATAAATGAACTGCCATCGCCTCCTGCTCATGACTCCCCCCTCACTCCGCCACTTTTCCCTTTGTCATCTTCTTGACACCTCCAAAAGATGACATGGGAATACATGTGTAGGCAAGCCTGACAATAAGGAGCCATAAAGCAATAAAGCCAGAAGAAAAAAGGGAAGATGGGGACCTTGGAGTGTTTGTCACTGTCATGTTTATTGATTAATGACAGAGGAAACGATTGAGAGGTCCTCGACAGAGAGGCAGGGGGAGACAGACAGACAGTATCTCATTTGTTGAGGCGAATATTCAGAAACAAGACGTGCACAGGCATTTCTAGCCTCCCATTTCTCTTATTGTATTACATTAATCAAAGGGCTTCGAGGACGTTTATCTGAACAGTGTGTCACTGTGATGTTCTGCATGTGAGCACAGAAAAACAGCAAAAAGTGCATCCTTTTGGGATGTCTCTTTCCTGACAGTGGTATCAATTGTCTTGTCAAAAGCGATCACGGCCACTGCATTACTTGGAAATTAACACGTAGACTTTATGTGAGTGCCTGTCTCCTCACTTCCTGCCATGCCTGAGTCGCAGAAACAAATAATTGAATTGGTACAAGTACATAAAGCATTCCCAGCGGCTAATGTAACCGGCTTAACTCGGTTAACGAAGGCAAGGCCGCAGACAAGGAGTGGGGTTATAGGAAAAGAGGCCATGCAGATTCAACCCGTCTCTTCCCTTTCTTTTAGCAGCCGCATCTGTTTGTGGGCTTTGTCTCTCATCACCTTCCTCCGTCTCACTCTCCATGTCTCCCTCCCTCTTTAATTGGAGGTCTCCGCCTCTGCCGTGTCTTACCTAAGATGCTGGGGGAAACCTAAGCTGTCACAAAGTGTGCTTATTAAAATAGACGGGGGAAGATAAAAGCCTAAACTCCTCGATTTTCACAAAGCGGCGATGACTGTCTGAGTGCATCAGTCGTGGCTTAACAAGACACTCCGACCCTGAAGCAGTAAAAAAAAAGAGGGGGGGGAGGGTGGATTGTCTCTTGATAATCATACTCAAAATCACGTAATGCAGCATGTTGCAGCCATGTGAAGGAATTTGTCTTGGAGCCATGTTAAAGAAAACAAACTGACAGCTTTTGAAGAGTATTACTGTATGATCAATGGAAACTGCCAGTTTTATGAATGTAGACATAATGAACATTGAACTTAGCCTTCATATTAAAAGCAAGGACAGAATATTTCCTTTTGAGTAGTATTGATTTGTTTAGTGGAGCCCCTAAAAAGGCCAATAATAAAAAGAAAAATCTGGTTCTGATAAAGCAACATTTAAGGCCCAGTAAAGCAACCTGTAATTTCTAGTGAGCTAACCTGTGAGCACCAGTATTGTAACCTGTAACACCTGGTTAAGTAACATGTAACCTCCAGTAAAGTAACCTGTAACTTTGGGTACCGTAACAAGTACGTACTGGCGAAGCAACTTGTATTTTCTGGCAAAGTATTTTGTAACTTCAGGCAAAATAACCTGTGAGTTCTCAACTCTAAGCTTCAGTAAAGTAACCGGTAACTTCTATTAAAGTATCCTGTAAGCTTCAGTAAAGTAACCTTAAACCTTCAGTAAAGTAACATGCAACTTCTAGTAAGCAACATGTGAGCTTCAGTAAAGTAACTTGTAACTTTTGTTAAAGTAACCTTCAAGCTTTAGTTAAGTAACCTGTAACCTCTACTAAAGTAACCTGTAAGCTTCAGTAAAGTAACATTTTTCTTATTGTAAAGTAAACTGTATGTTATAGTAAAGTAACCTTAAAGTTCTAGTAAAGTAACCTGTAAGCTTCAGTAAAGTAACATTTTTCTTATTGTAAAGTAACCTGTAAGCTTCAGTAAAGTAACATGTAACTTTAATGAAGTAACCTGTAAACTTCAGTAAAGTAACCCGTATCTTCTAGTAAAGTAACCTGTAAACTTCAGTAAAGTAACATGTGAGCTTCAGTAAGTAACTTGTAACTTCTAGTAACTTTAAGCTTCAGTAAAGTAGCTTGTAACTTTTAGTAACATTTAAGCTTCAGTAAAGTAACATGTGAGCTTCAGTAAGTAACTTGTAACTTCTAGTAAAGTAACCTGTATCTTGTAAGGTAACATTTAAGCTTTAGTAAAGTAACCTGGAACTTTTTGTAAAGGAACCTGTAGTCTTCAGTAAAGTGATCTGTAACATTTTGTAAAGTGACCTTAAGTAACCTAACATTAAAGTTTTAGTAAAGTAACCTGTAATTTCCTGTAAAGGAACCTGTAAACGTCAGTAAAATAACCTGTAACTTCTAGTAAAGTAACCCTGTGAGCTCCATCATAGTAACCTGTGATTCAGAAATGTATCCTGAAGTAATTTACACGCTCCGTTAAAGAAAACTTTTAATTTAAGAAACCTCTTAAGTTCCAGTAAAGTAACCTATACGTCCAGTTAAAGGTTCCAGTCAGGGAACCTATAGGTTCTGGTAGAAAATCACAACTATAAGTTGAGGGAAAGTGACCTGTAGGTTTAGTGAAGTAACCTCTAATTTCTGGAATAGAAATCTGCAGGTTCCTAAGAAGGTAAACAAAAGTTCTTTAGTTTTATATTACCTAAAATCCTAGATATTATAACTTACTTTCTAATATTATCTCAAATGCCATTGAAAAATAAAATTTTTAAAATGTGCACAATATTCTGTTGGGGCTTGTTTTGTCAAGTCCCTGATATAAATTACAACGAATGGTAGCTCTAAGGTACAAAACAGGCAAAAACATCATATAAAAAAAATTCTTTAAATAAAATAAAAGAAAGTAACTGCAAGTACATTTTAGAGACTTGACAGTCCATTCAAGTTTTTATCACCAAAGGAAATTGGCAAAGGTGAAACCTTTCCTTTCCAGGCAGCAGTTAGAAAGCGTAATCCACGCCTTTATTTCGTTACGGCTGGATTACTGTAACTCCCTTTATTTTGGACTCAGTCAGTCCTTACTCGCACGTCTGCAGCTGGTTCAGAACGCCGCTGCACGGTTTTTGACAGGAACCTGGAGGAGAGAGCACATCCCTCCCGTCCTGGCCTCCCTCCACTGGCTACCTGTGCATTTTAGAGTCCATTTTAAAATCCTCATGTTTACGTTTAAGGTTTTAAATGGTCTTGCCCCGCCTTATTTAACTCAGCTACTCCACCGCTACACTCCCTCCGGTCCCTCCGGTCGGCTGACCAGCTGCTCCTGGTCGTTCCCGGTTCCAGGCGGAAGCTCAGGGGGGACAAGGCCTTCTCTGTTTGTGCACCCAAGTTATGGAATGCCTTGCCTTGAACCATTCGCCAGGCTTCCTCATTGCCGATTTTTAAAACTCTTCTTAAAACTCACTTCTACACTTTGGCCTTCAACCCAAACTGAGACTTGATCTTATTTGCTCTTATCTTGCTCTTAATTGTCCTATTTTAATATAGTTTTGTTGGCATTAGATCTTTTTTCCCCTAGTATATTATTTCTATGACATTGTGACTATTATTTATGTCTTGGTTGATGCTTTGTTGTCCTTGGTGTACAGCACTTTGTTCAGCTGCTGCTGATGTGAAAGCGCTTTATAAATAAAATGATGATGATGATGAGAGTTGTTTTTCTGTCACGAAAGATGTAAATAAGTTAATATTTTCCAGTTTTTTTCCACGTTTAGCTCATTATCATGTCTAGGTTTGAGAAATATCAGCTGAGGCTGAATAAAGAACAACATCTAACCTCTCAACATCAAAGCAAATAAGCACGGTTACATCAGATGTTTTGCTGTCGATAGGCATGAGAAATGATCTGAATGCATGTGCTGTTGTGATGTTCCACCACACATCTTGTGAATAATCAAGAATCAGTACTTCACGCCACCATTTCTCTATTCAACGAGAAGTTAGCTTTGGAGTTCCCACAAATGTACCTCCTGTAAATATTCCTACTCCTGAAAAGCCCCCGTTTGTTACAGGTTTTTTTTTTTTTGTTTTTGCTGTGGATTTTGCTGAAAGCTTTAGACTCTCATTAAATCAACTGAGCAAACTGCAAGCCTCTATAAACATCAAATCTATAAATTGCACGGACGGCCTTTACGCTAGGTCTCAGACAGCCGCTACCCTTTGATGAAAACTTCTGGGACAAAAACAGAAAAAAAATAAAAATAACTAGTGATTCTCAGGCAAGAAGAGAAAATGTCTTGTTTTGACACTGAGATTAATTTACAAGTTTTTCCCTCACTGGCATAAAAGAAGGGGTTGAGAGAAGGGGGGGGTGGAGAAGGAGCTGAAAGATGAGAGAAGCTTTTGATATTTATTAGGCCTGGACCTCACCAAAGACCTCTCCCAGGACTGCCGATGTGACAATTAAGCCAGGTTGTGCTTTGACACTGTTTCCATAGGCAAGTGGCCAAAGTATATCTCCAGTCAAAATATCCATGCCAGCTAACAAGCTTGTTCCCTCGCCGTAGAGCTGAGAAGAAAGGGAGGCTGCAGCCTTGAGACATGAACAAAAAGAAGAAAAAAATAAGAGGATGAGGGGCTTGGTGGTGAGGTCGGGCATTGGAGGGGGAGAAAGAGGGGGCATTTCTTCACGAGAGAAGCCGCTGGAGTTTGCTGAAGAAAACGGTGTCAGCAGCTCGATGTGATCAAGGTGTTGTGCATTGTGTCCACTGCCAACGAGGGCCAACACAATGCACAGCCGGATAGAAAGCAGGCCCCTGGGTACGCCAGCACTCGCTTTTGTTGCGCCTTAATGACCCTGCCTTGATTCCACCCATAACGCTCGCAGCTCTCACTACACCTTTCCGATTTAGCCCACAGTCTTGTCAGCTCGCCTCTATCTTTGCTCTATCTTCTCCCTCATTTCACTCCTGTTTTTATTCTCTCTGTATGCCTGTGTGTGTGTGTGTGTACGTTTGCTTGCTCTAGTCTTAGAGGAGCTCCCCGCTACACAATGGCCATCTAAACTCATTAAGAAAACTCAGTAAAGAGCCATTAACAAACGGGATCTCTTTGACCAGAGATATCAGGTCTAATTAGGTGACCGTTCTTGACAGGGTTGCAAAAACAAAAGGCGCGCTCGCATTTGAAAAGGTTCAGGTCCCGCAAAGGGCCTCACGTTTTTGTTTTTTTTCCTTCATCGCAGACTAATGACTGTGGGTTTAACAAAAAAAAAAAAAAAGTACCTTTCTTTCCTGGGAAGGTGGAGAGGAAAGGTTCGCCGCCCCCCTCTCCACTCCCCCAAACAAAAGCCCTTCCACTTCGGGACCCTTTTTTCCTTTCCCTCGCCAGGTGATTCGCTGTCCTCATTTACGAGACAATGAAGCCCACAGACAGACTTATTGTAAACACTTTGCATGGACTGCTAAATGGACTGCATGCCAAGCTGGGTATTCCAGCACCCAACCCCCGCCAACATCACCAACCTCTTCACACAGTGTCAAGTGCAGAGTCGATTGCTGCTCTTGTTTGTTCTGCAGGAATTTGTTCTGGTGGCACAGCAGCAAATATGTGGTTGATTGTAGGTGGGTTCTGCTAAGTCTTCCCTTCATTACTGTACCACTCACGAACTGAATCTCACGAACGCGCCGCACGCCAAAGTTGGACGCTTCAACATTCGCAGCTCGACAAAATATACCATTTTGACGCGCATCAAGTTGGAAATTCGTGACTTGTGGGAGGAGCCAGTGCCAGATGGTGTTTTTCCAAGATGGCACCTGTCGATCTAGCGTTGGAAGAGAGAGTCTCCATTCTCTATTTACTGTGGAGAGTACCCTGCGCAGGTTCGCAGAGTCAGTGACGTGAAAACTTTCAAAAGTGAAATGAACTCACCAGGTTGCCGTATCTCCTCACTTATATTCCTCCAAGCGAGGTCCTTTTTATTCCCGTCTCTGTAGAGAAACCAGCTGGTGTCGTATAGCTCGGGGTGATTAGCCACGGCCGTTACCAGTATTTCCTCCATGATTGAAAAATGTTGCCGAACCCGACCCCGTGAACTCGGTCACAGCATCAGGTTACACCACGTCACCAGGCTCCTGATTGGTTTACGCGGTGCAAATTGACGGCGAAGTTCAGTTCAGTTTTTTCAACTTCAGCAGGAGACGCAAAAACGCCCGCGACGCGAAAATTCACAAAATGCACCACATAAAATGTATGTTTTGATGCGCGTCAAACGCCTCATTCGCGTGAATCTGACGTGGAATGAGGCAGAAATGTGTTTTCGCGACGCAAATCTGCTTATTTATTTATTTATTATGCTGTTTTTAAAATGATCTATTCATTTATATTGTGTCAAATTCTGTCATGTTTTTATTGATTTATTTATTGAGTTGTTTTATTTCTATTTTTATCTGTTTATTCAGATTGGGCCAATTTCTTACAGTATTTATTTATTTATTGTGTACTTATTTATACTTATTTATTTATTAGATATTGCCAAAGCTTCCTCTTTCATCTGCTGTTTATAATTTAATAGACTGTTATTGAAATTATGGATTTTTCTTTTTAAATATTTGTACAAAATAGTTTTGTTTTTATTAAAGGCACATTTAGTTTTGTTGATATTTTTGTCTTAAAAGTATTATTAATTTATCTAAATACATTGAGTTTTTGGCCAGTGTTGATGTTTTCGTTGTAATGTCTTATCTGAAATTGTTTCACCATTGAAATACACTGTGTGTTTATTGTTTTGTGTGTTTTCTGAAATGTTTTTGTTTTGCTGCTCTTCTTCATGACTGACCTGCACAGGGCATCAAATGAAAACAAATCAGGGGACCTGAATGCTTGCTGTACCTGTAGATGAGTCTTTCCCCAGTGTTGTCAGGATGACTTATTTCCCATCACCGTCTCGTTTCATCTTTAAATAATCCCGGACGTTTACTTTGCTTCCTCATCCACATCTGAATCTATTTATGGTCGGGACCTTTTGCGGAGCGAGCTATCCGTCCACGTTGGAATGAAAAGATCTTTCAGCGTAATGCGTTGTGATGACAGATGACGCTGACCTTTGTTCAACTTTATATCGCATGTGGCTGCGTGAAATATACCGCTTCTGTTTCCAGCGAGTAGCTCAGCATAAATAAGACAGAAAAACTTTGACGGGCTCTTTATTTACTCAGACATTAATGGGCTTTTTTTTTTCTTTTTCTTTTTTGCTCTTAGCTGTGAGATGTTGCGTTCGCCATGGGAAAAAGATTCAGCATTCAGAAGCTTTTCCAGGAATTGATGCAAACACTGTAAAGAGAGCTGCGCCAACAGAGGGTTTATCAAGTGAACCACTCTTGGAAATTACATTTCCTCTGTTACATTGAGTACTTGTGTAGTTGTGTTATCACAGCTCCTCACCGACCTTTAGCTCCATGTTGGTTACTTACGATCGGACACATTTTTGACCCTTTTTGCAGGTTTCACACCAAACAGATTATGATCTCCTAGTTCGGCTTTTACTCCCAGACTAAAGAATGTTCCCATGTTTATGGCGCACTCCGAGCTGGTTGCATTGAGAGAGAGAAAACACACCAGCAACAGTAAGACAATCAAGCAAATGGCCCGTAGAAAAGGCTGATTATTCCTCCGATTTTCCTCTTATCTTAAATAACGCTACAATCACACCTATGGTTTGTTTTCGTTGGTCCAAACCGGAGTGGAAAATTTGATTTGAGTTTAGTTTCACACTGCCCAGTAACAGGGCAGCCGTGGCTTGTAAATAAAGGCTAGTGCAGATCTTTTCTCCCAGGCTTTCCAGGCAGGCAGAGCTGCTTCCCATTGTACTTCCCATCGAACATGCATTCTTTTAAAGGTGCTAAAAAGGTCAAATTGTGAGGGTTTTTGTTTGCTTGCTTTACAGCTAAAGCTGTTGAACTTCACTAACTACACTCCTGCCTGATAAACTGATGTTACTGTTCAACGTTGGTGATATTTCCTTGCATCACCCACTATTTTATGGATTTTTCTACACTAACAAATCGGCTTTAATCTTCCCCACATCCCGAGGTGCGCTTGATGCTGTCAGCCACCTTTGTTGTGCAAAACTCAACCCGAGTCATACATAAAACATGAGTTCAAGGGCACCGCATGTAACAATGGCCTAACTGTGGAGGAGTGCAGTCTGTATTGTAAATAAAGAGAGTGAAGACATATTTGTAGTGATAAGGTGTCAGTGATGGCGCGCCGTTTGGAATAATAGAAGAGAGCATCAGATGTGAGCTAGTGCTGATGGAGACCCGAACACCTCCAGCAGGAACCTACAGGCTGTGTTACACCAGGGCCGTGGGTACGGAGAGGGAGGGGATAGGAACGGGAACGTTTAGTATTTAAAGCAACAGTATTCCAGCTCGGAATAACAATGGAGAAACAACAATATGTTGAGGAGCTTTAAAATATATCTGTGATTTACATCTAACTTCCAATCTGTCTGTCCATCCATTCCAATGGGCAGATGATCCAATCTGTACATCTCTCTGACCAAGCATCCGTTCCTCCATAAATGTATGATCCATCCATCCGTCTGTTTTTGGATGGAAGAATGGATATCCATCCATCCATCCATCCATCCATCCATCCATCCATCCATCCATCCATCCATCCATCCATTCTTCCATATTTCTATCCATCTATCCATCTATCCGTCTGTCTGTCTGTCTGTCTGTCTAATTTTGTTAGGTTATTACTTTTTAAAAGTAGACTTAAAACACACCTTTTCTCTGAGGCTTTTAATAACTAGGAGTTCTGACGCTTATGTTCTGTTGTGATTTTGTTTTTATCTGTTTTGTTGTGCTTTTATTCCCATCTTATTGCTGCTGCAATAAGCAATCATTTAATTCAAACTGTATATGTATTGTTCTTGTTTGTTGAATCGCTTGTGCTGCTGCTTTTATTTTTGATTTGAATCTCTTTTCTATTGTTGTCTTTTTTAAACATTTTCTTATTGCTAACTGTTTTTGTCTTTTACCGTGAGGCACTTTGGTCGCCTTTTGGCTGTAAATCTCTATATAGATAAAGCCATTGATTGCAATAAAACATTTTCTGTGCCTCCACCTCACCCACGAGCACCTCGATTTCAGTCCCGGTGGAGTTGCGTTTTCTCCTCCCATTAAATGCCACAAATCATCCGGGTTACATATATGCAGAATATTCACTAGGTTCCATGCATTTATGGCAGAATATGCGTGTGGAGGAGGTGGGATTAGATCTAAAATTACCTGAGCACATTTCTAGGAAGGCTGTGATTTATAAAGCGGGAATTGCGTGCAGCTGTGCGTACTAAGGGATTTATAGATTGGAAACATTTCTTTGCGTAAGTCAATTGTTTTTGCTGTTTTAGTATGAATTGTACAGAAAGTCATGAATCCTGAATATTTATCATTCTCCTGCTTCATGACAGCGCATGTCATCGTGTTTTCAGCCAACCCTCTCTGAGCAGTCCCTCCAGGATTTCGCAATGTTGCGATCGCAACTATTAACACAATTTCACCCAGTCCCAATCTTGCAATTTTATCCAATCATCGCAACTTTAATGCATGCTTGACCAATTGAGATTCTCCTCATCATCTTATATCTGACGCCGCCTCGTATTGCTTACACTACCTGTTTCTTATGTGAGAGGGAACGAGAGTAAAATATGTGGCATTTGCTAGCAAAAATCTCTGCCAAGGACCGTGCTATACAGTTTCTTTATACTCGACATGAAGGTGACAGTAAATTATTTTGTACCTAATGGTGAAGACATCATGGTGTCGATTGCCCCAAAAAAATTTTATCGCAAAAACAAACATTTTGACAGACTGCGATTCACGTCCCTGACCACTTCATGGAGACGCGCGGACATTTTCAACTTTATGCATGGGGTAAAGTTAACTAAAACAAATTTTAAAAAGATTTCCATGGTTGCATCTGAGCATCGTCTCAGACCTGGACGCTGTACTCAATACATCTCGCTATCCGGGAGTCTGCAGCACATCTGTGTGCGGTGCCGCTGATCACAGATGCGCTCCAAACAGCCCATTGTTGTGCCAACCACTAGTGCAAAAGCAGGATGCTGCAGGATGTCCTCCTGCTGAAGCGATGGCTTGCGGATTCGACCTCCAGAACAACATCAAGCTGTGAGACTTTCCATTCAGGCTAGAGCAGGTAAACTGTTTATATTTTAAGTGCGATCATATAATTTTGTTTTATAAATGTAGTTACTGGGGCCACAGTCAGTGATTTCTGTCACTGTGGAGAAAAGATTTCCTGTATTCATCTGGTTGAAGTGATGTCACGATGTGGATTCTCTGTTCAGCTTATTGGGGTAAATATTAATTAGAATGAATAATAATAAATACTATTGAATATGCTATTACTATCTTAAAAAATGACCGGTAATAATAGATTATGAGTCAAAATGAGGGACAACAAGAAGATAATGAGCCTTAATCAGCTTACAGTATTTTTGCTATTTTTTCTACTTTCATTATTTATTCCTGGATCATTTCATTTTGTATATGGATGCTTAGAATACAGGGTTTAAATCAATAAGATGCCTAAAAAAATCAGTGGGTTTATGATACGATGCAGGGCTGAGAGTTCAGTTTGGGTTTATTGTTCAGTTTCTGTTGACTTGAAGCATAAGATGAAGTAAGGTAAAATAAGAAGCTGCAAAATACTGAACTCTTAATTTTGCACCTCTTAGGTTAATTAATTTTTTTTCATTTTACAATGTTTACATACTTAAAAGAAACCCAAATTTTCTTTTATTGGCACCCCTTATCTTAGAGAATTGTTTACTGTTAGCATTTGTTCACTTTTATTATTTTTTGTCTGCAGAATTTTATTTATCTTTTATAAAGGGTTGCATATATTGCGTCAGCTCAAGTTTAATGACACTATTCAGTTTTAAAAGCAAGTTTAAATGGCATTGAGAATAATTCTATTCTGCATTTACCAAGTTATTTGTCAAAGAAAATAACCACTTTTATTGTTTTTGTATTCCAAAGTTCTATGAACCTGGAATTGATCTTTTCTTTTCGTGTTCAAGCAATAAGCTACAACGTGAAGAGCGCTCTGCTGGATGCTCACGTGTTCTTCCAGAGCACTTGTTACAATAAAAACGTTGGAATTTCTGAATTTTATATTTTAATGGATTTTTTTAAAACAATTTTAAAATGATTTGGTGAAGAAGAAAAAACAGAAAGCCACAAATGAAAACATTGCAACTTTTCTCAAAAGCTGACGCAGCATCAGGCATTTTAGGCCGCAACGATCACAAAAAAAGGGCTGCAAAATCCTGGAGGGAGCTGTGAATCCACCCGTCATTTTCTTACACGTGAACGTATCTGAGCATTCAGAGCTCCTGGATTCCTCGAACTCTGTTTGCAATTTGCGGCTGCAAATTAGAAGCACAAGTCATCTGTTTCCCATATTCCTGCCGTCAGACCCAGGAGAGGGCTGAATACCCCCCCCCCCCCCTGTGTACGCGCACACCATGCCTGCTCAGCACTTGATCTCTGAACTTTGTCCTGCGCCCTGTTAGCTAGGTTTAACCGCAGAAACTCACTTTCAGGTGGAAAAGCATAAAAACTACGTCAGTCGCAAGCAGCTGGAGAAGGTTCAGCGCTGATTCCTACAGAGTGTAAACACTTGTGATTCCTAATACTCACAAGGACTCTTAACCTGTCAGGCTTCCAATTGTAACACATTACAGGCCTGATCTGCAGAGGTTGAATCGGTCTGAATCTGCCGTATTTTCCTGCTCATGTGCATATCTTTCAGAGTGGCTCATTCACAGAGATAATGCAGCGGCTCTGTGAGAAACTCTGACAGAGGTGACTTGTCCTACATGTTCTCTGACAGCTTTATGGGCTCTGCGGCTCGCGCGGGGAGCCGGATTATGGGAAAGGAAACGCGCACACACTCCGGGAGACACGCTCGCTGGCGAGTCAGGTGAGGTCCAGGGTTCACTGCTTGTATTATTAACAAGAAAAAGCCGGAGTCGAAAGCTGAATCGGCGAGGGTCAACCGACTCTGAAGGGAACGGCGTGCTGATCTGAATGAGTGTGTTTGCTCGACTCAGATCCAGTTTCCTTCTGCCGCACCTCAATAGGAAGGCAGAGTTGTCCTGTATTCTGTGTAAAACTAGTAAAAATAGACAAAGTGTAGAGGTGAAACTATGTAAACCCTCGATTAAGAAACCTGCCGTTAACTGCTTCCAAACCTTCCCAACATTTCTACTGGAACAAAGTCGGGACTTAAATCTTACTGTTGGAAAAAACTAACAAATCTTGAACCTTTTGAACGTTCCAGATGACTGATCCACTAATACCCTCCCTGAAATTTTCCATCATTGATGTAATTTCATTAGATGCAATCTTACTGAGCCAAACCATAATACCGCCACCTCTGTGTTTTACAGTTGCATGAAGAGTTTCCTATACTCCAAAGTTATTGTTTCCTATTCCTTCTATTATACTATTTTAGAAAGTCTTCATTAAGGTACACTTTGATACATGATATGAAAAGCTACAATGCAATAAAATATGGTGCAAGGCAAGACAACTTTGTTTCATATAGCACACTTTCAGCAAGAAGGCAGTTCAATATGACAAAATAAGGCACACTATAATATAGTAAAGTGTAATACAATAAGACTGCACACTAAGACAACTGAATACAATAGGATACAAAACTGTACATATACAGTTTTATGCTTTAAGGTATTCTTCGTTTTTAACGCAGAATACCCAGCAGAGGAATGGCATCACTACACCCTATGATGTAATGACCCCAAGGGTCAAAGAATTCCTGGGACTGTCCAATTAAATACAGTAAAGTACAAAACTATTTATACAGTGCTAGGGATGCTCGATAATATCAGCCACCGATAATTATTGGCCGATAACGTCCTTTTTGAGGTCATAACCAATTATCTGATTATCCGCATCATCTGTTCTGTGAATAAGTCTCGACGTGTCGCCTCTAATCCGACAGGCTTTCTTAAAATGTGAATTAATTGTGAAAGTTGTTGAGGTTGTTTAGACCTCAACAACTTTATATTGTGATTCTTATTGTGGTTCTTATTGTGGTTTATATTGTGGTTCTTATTAGCACAGCATTTTCCGTTACAAAACTTGGAGCATTGTTTGTATTAAATTGTTGTCTATTTTAGACTCAGAACAAATTGTGGTATTAGGCTTTCTCTTAGCTAGAAAATAAAGACATTGACTTTTGTCGAAGTGAATACAACTTCAACTACTAACAACCTTCTTTGTGTGGAGGTACATTTTGACCGAGATTGCTACTACTGAACTACTATTTTGTCTTAATTGTACATTGTATTACTTTTGTATGCTGTCTAGAGAAAATAAACAGAACTGGAGCCATAAATGTGGTTGTTAAATTATGATTAGAGATACTAGTATTCAATCAGGATTAACCAATATCGATGGTACAGCTTTAACCAATTAAGTTGGTTGTAATCCACCAATACAAATGGTTCCATCTAACCAATTTATATTGGTTCCTCTACACACATTAAACAATATTTTGGTCAAAATGACCAATTGGTATTGTTTGGGCCTTTAACCCAAAATAGATTGGTTAAAAAAACTACCATTCTAGATTGGTTGTTTTAACCAATAGATTGGTCAGACACATATTTACCAACTAGATTGGTTAAAATCAACCAAAAATTGGTTGAATTTAACCAATTTGTACTATATGCAGAAATATATGTTACACTGCAATACAATAGAACATGAAACAATACAACATGGCACAATACAGTGCTTTGTGGCGCAGTTGGTAGCACTGTTCCCTTGCAACAAGAAGGTCCCGGGTTCCAATCCCAGCCTGGGGTCTTCCTGCATGGAGTTTGCATGTTCTCCCTGTGCATGCGTGGGTTCTCTCCGGGTGCTCCGGCTTCCTCCCACAGTCCAAAAAAATGACTGTTAGGTGAGTTGATCTCTCTAAATTGCCCTTAGGTATTAGGGTGTGTGCATGGTTGTTTGACACGGTTATGTTACCCTGCGATGGACTGGCGACCTGCCCAGGGTGTACCCCACCTCTCGCTGCTGGAGATAGACCCCCCCCCCCCAAACACTGCAGAGGATAGACGGTAAAGATAATGGATGGATGGATGGGTTGCTATGATAAAACACAGTATGAGATTGTACAGTACAGTACTGCACATTGTTTTTTTTTTGTTTTTTTAACGTGTCCTGTCTGGCAGTGTGAGGCTCAGAATTGGTGTCTGAGTACCAAGTAGAAGCCCAACAGATTTACTTTCACAAGCGGAGCAGTACAGCTTTTGCTATAGTACTCCACTTGATTTATGTGTGAAAAATCTTTATTTTGAATTGCTGGGGGTTTTATTTCATGATGTTATGGACACGGAGACGGAAAATTAAGGGGAAGAAAGAAAGAAGATGAAGAAGAGAGGTAGGAAACAAAAAGTCATGAGAGAGGGTGAGTTGAAAATACAAGAGAGGAAAGGGAACAGAGAAAACATTGAAGTCTGCCTCCATACCCACAGGACGGCAGAGAGAGGGGAAAAACAGAACAAAACACGAAAAAGGAACATCGACAAAACAAACCAAACATTGTGAACTAAAAACTACACAACCACATCACACAAGTTGTACCAGATCCTGAGTCCTGATCCCGCGCAACGCAGAGCGTCGAGACCAGGCATCCAACAAAGCCCAGGGCCGGTCCAACCCGCCAATGAACCGACCACGCACGGTGCGCACAGAACAGGTGATCAAACCAGCAGAGACGCCGGATCCGCATCCCGCCGAGCCACCGAGCAGGCACCACCCAACAATCCCAAACCTGGCACCCATACAAGAGGTGCCCCAACCAACCAAAGGAAGATATCAGCCCAGCGCATCGGCCGACCGACACACCGCCCCCCCCAGGCCCGGCCAGGCACGCACCAGGTCCGAACCGGATTGACCACCGACGCACCAGTAGGCAGGGGCCCCCGTCACCGGCGGGGAGTGACGGAGGGGAAAGAGGCCCCCCATTAAATGTAAGGCCTGAGGTGCGCCAGGCAAGAGGGCAGCCCAAGACCCAACCTGACAAGCACTGTACAGTACTGTACATTGTAATATAACAGTGCATGCTACAGTGGACAATATGATGAATGTGCGATTCATCAAGGTATGCTATGGTCTAGTATAGTATGATAAAATATGATACAATATGATGTATGTGGCAGCGCTGTTGCATTATTTAATAAAACCTCAATACCCATATTGTTATCACCAGACTTTTTTCAAATGTTTATAGTCTGAGTTTGGGATGCACCCCCTATAACCAACCTGATCCAGTTCAATATTCCCCAGAGGGTATTTTATCCTGCACAACAACTTTTTTTTCCATCCTTTATATATTATATTATATATTTCATTTTCAGTTACACCTTTAGTTTAATTTGAGCCACCAAGAACAATGTCTTTAAAGAAAAAGAAGAACGTGGTTCTGTTCAATGCTTAGAAACACGAATGACCTTGATTTGATTTGTCAAAAAGAGTGGAAGGAATTGTAGAGGGATGAGCAGATGTTTGGAAAAGTTGGAGCTGCCACATGCTTCCCATTTTCTGCTCCGCACTCAGGACACTCAGAGAGGAAGTCTGTCCACGTCCAAAACCTCCGACCAGGTGCTCCGTCCGAATGGGAAGACTATTAAATGGACTTAATGTGGATCTACGCTCCTTGGTGGGTAATTAAGAGACCTCTGGGAGTCAGCTGCTCGTCCAACAACCCGGCAAAGTAGAAGAACAGGTTTCCCTTGGATTTCTATTGTTGTAATTTTCATGTGGAGTCCCAGATCTGTAGATGTAAATGTAAGCTGATCTGGGGGAATAAAAAGCAAAAAGCCCCACATTATCTGACTAACAACATCCTCACCATCAGCGGGGTAACTCCACACCGCACGGTTATGAGCAACGAGGACCATTACCGTAGGACTCGGACATCAGTGATATCTGTCACAGATTCAACATAATGGCTTCAGACCCTGTCTGGAGGAAATCCACAGCTCACCGCTGTTAACCCCATAAGAAACAAGAAAAAGCATTTGAATGCATCAGTTGGAACTCCTAATTAGGTTGAAGTAGGTCTCTTTGAAGCGACGGTGTTGGAGAAAAAGCAAAATGTGAAACATTTTGGGCCTCATTATAAGTTATCTAAAAGGCAAGAGGCTCGTGATAATGAGGGCCATGCAGTGGGACGCGACGCGGTGGGAAGAGAGCGCCTAATTGTGTCAAATGGCTGGAAGTATTTCACTTTGATTTACGGAGAAAATAAAGCAACGATGCAACCCGAGGACGGTATACAGGCGTCAGGGAGTAAATGAGGAAAGTATAGGAGGAACGACTTCATTTTTCTAGAGCAGATGATATCGGTTCTGCCTCAATCAGAAACGAATAACAAAAGGTAAAATTACGTTTTCAGCTCGTTCACCCAGTTTTTTCTTTTTAGACCCTATGGATTCAAAATGAATAAGATTTACCAACCTGGACAGGTCACCAGTTCACAACCATACTCATACAAACATCTAAGGACAATTTAGAGAGACAAATTAAGCCAACAGTCATGTTTTTGGACTGAGGGAGGAAAGCTGGAGTATCTGGAGAGAACATGCAAACTTCATTCAGAAAGACCCCAGGCCGGGATTTGAACCCAGGACCTTCTTGCTGCAAGGCAACAGAGATACCAACTCCTCCACTGTGCAGCCCAATATTAAACTTATTTACAAATATTCTAAAAATTAAAAAATACAAAGCAAATAAGGAAAAACTGAAATGTTAAAAAGTTTGACGAAAATAAAGAAAATAAAATGTTTATTTTATTGGAAATAAAATCTCTAAAAATTGTATTAAATAGTTTAATATAACCTACGATATTTTTTTAAAAGTATAACATGAATAAAAGGTCAATGAATAAATTAAGCATACCTGTTTGACTTTAAAAAAAATAGTTTTTTCTTGAAATAAAATATGTAGACTAAGGATGTACAAAATTATGAAAATAAAATTGGGAACTCCATATTCTTAAAATACCCAAATAAATAGTTCAAACAGTATAAAGAAAAGTAATAAAATAAAACTAAAAATGTTATAAAGAGAAACAATTTTATAAAAACAGACAATATGAAACATATTAAGCATAATTATTGTCAATTAAGAATAGGATAATTAAAACTAAATATTGAAAGACTAATAATCATAAAATGACTGCTTCCATTAATGATAAAAAATAGTAAAATCATTATTTTTATTATAGGAAATTTAAAAGGATTTGAGTTTTTTGAGGGTTCTTTTTAACCTAAATGTAAAACTAGCTTCACTTGAACAAATATTTAATAAATGAAAAGTCTTTGCTCTGTGCTATTGATTTTTTGTTTAAAAAGTCAACGTATGACTAAACCTCTTTATGTTGGTTTTCAGCGTTCATGCTAGGTTAAAACACCCCAGGATTTATTGTACTGATCAGAAGGAAACAAAACTTTGTCTATTCTGTCTTTTTCAGCTGATTTGCTCTTTGCAGTATATCTTCAGGTAGTAATATGGTATAGAAAACATAGTGTAGATGTAATCAGCTGCATCAGCAAATTCTAAAATGTAATTCTAAGTGAAGATAACAGGTTAAAAGGATGGGGTGATGATGAAGAAGAAGAGGAGATCGTCGCTTTGACAAAGCATAATACCTTGTTTTCACTCGCTGACAGCCAGAATGGAGCAATCATCACCAATCTGCCTCGGCGGCTGATGCCACATCACAATTTGCCACTTGAAAAAAAAGCTCATTTCAGCAGCAGGAGTTAAAGTGCTGTGTACAGGTGACACTCGACGGGCCTCGCCATCTGCATTTCAAAGCTTCCCCGGCTCGTCAGCACCAGTGCAGACCCTCAGCTTTCGTTTGGAGGCTGCTGATTGTAATGCAGCCGACAACAGACGGTGACCGTTCTTCCTCAACGACGTTTTACTCTGTTTCCAGCATTAATTCAGAAAAAACGAAAAACCATGCAGTGTCTTACTTGTCAGGTGTAGGATTACAGATAAGCCATTTGCAATTCTCAGCAAGTAAAGAAAAAAATGCTTTTGAATGTCTTGACCTTTTAAGGGTCACCAACCCTGACCTGAAAATCCATCATGGCTGCCTCTTGTATAAATAGTACTTATAACCTTCTTAAAATACTTATATTTTCACCTTTGTCACTTTGTATATTGTCTTTCATACATAATATCGTCCAACGTCTACAAGTGAACGTGTCGACATAGATTGTCTGACAACAGAAACAGAAAAGTATCCACATGTACTAGCTAATGCATCTTTTAGTAGCATTTGCCAGAAATATGCTAGCATTCCCATTAAAGCCTAAAAGTGTTATTGGTGGTACTCAACTTTCTGATAGGATAAGAATATCTGGGATTTTGGTTTCATTTGGTTTTTGTCCTTTTGGAGGTAATAATAGTGCGATAGTGGCCATCTGTTAATTCTGATTAGCATTGTTATGCTAACTTAGCTGCATATTTTGTTTTTGTAATACTTAGCAGCAGTAATAACCCATCATTTTTATCTCATTGAACTCAAGACCTCCGTGTCATTTCCATCAGTGGAAATGTCCCTCTAACAGTTGAGTGAATAAATTCACTGCTATCAGTTTGTGCTGCTAACAGCCTAATCACTTTGCAACCATGAACATCTATTAAATCTTGAAAATGGACTGAAAGCCATTCCCAAATCTAAGTTCTGAATTCTGGGACATATTAAAAACAGCATAAACTAGGATAATACCGATGTACTATGCTGCATGTTATTAGCTCAGCATGTACGCTAGTGTTGTAAAACTGTGAGCGAACAACTTTGTTTTGATATAGCTGTGTGATTATTTCTTAGGGTGAAAAATATGCAAGTAATGTTTTTTTTTTTTTTGGTGGGGGGTTATTGTTTTTTTATATAAAGCTGGCACTGTGTGAAGGTGAGACGCTAACTCTGGGTTTTTAGCATTAGCTTCATTAGCTACAGCTGTGCTAGCAATCCCATTTAAGCCTGAAGTCTTGCGTCTGATTCTGAGCCTTCTGATAAAATGAAAACTATTTGGGATGTTTGGTTTCGGCTTTTGCTAACCTAGCCATATATTTTGAGCGTTTGTAATATGAAGTTATATTTGCCCTTTTTCACATTTTATATTTCTAAATTAGCCACACACATTGTACTGTCCAATCTATGTCAGAGGAAATGTCCACTTTGAATTAATAAAACACAGAGAAGTACGTTGTTGTTGCTTTGTGTTGCTAATAGCAAATAGCCTGGTCACTTGTGGTACGTTCAGTCATAAATAAAATAAAACAACCAATAAAGTTTGAACTCACTATGAACTCAAAATCCAAGATGGCTCTTGCTTGTTTAAAAAAGTTGTTGAATATGAAGAATACAAGAGACTTTTTTGATTTTGATGGTTTGCTTGACAATAACCCGGTGGTAAAAACAGCCATGTACAACCTCTATTAGTTAGCATGATCCTTTATTTGAGAACTCGTTAACTACATTTATCAGATCCTACTGATGTTGCGATTTGCAACTCAATTCTAGTATGAACACTGCTTTGCAGCTCTCTTTTCTTTCTTTCTTTTTTTTGCATTGAGAGAAAAAGGAAGTCGTTTCAATCTCCTGAGAGTGTCTTCTCATTAAAAATCTATTAAAGCAATCAAGTCACTCATTGGTATTGATCAAGCAGACCAGCCAGCCCCTGTGCTAATAATGCTCAGAGGGAGTACCTGCTTAAAAAACAGGGATTTGTTTGGTTCTGACCCGCGGAGACTTGTTCAGATGTGGCTCCACGTCGAGCTAAGTGAGTGATCTCTGTCGCAGACATACATGTTTCTTTTTCGTTTACCATCCATCCAGCTTTATGTAAATATTCATCCAATCCCCTCCTTTATTCTGAGACGTTTTGCTCATGGAACTTTAAAAAAAAAATTATTATTATTATTTGCTATCAACCCTTAAAGCCTGTGTTAAATCTGAAGTAGCTTTCCGCGGCCAACGCAAACACATTCGCTCACGTCTTTGGAAAAAAAACATTGCTTCTCGCGGATATATAGTGTTCCACGCCAGTTGGGAATATGGGTAAACATTAAACTGTGTGGCTGTAAGAAGAAGGTGTCCTTGCCAGCGATGCTCTTATGGAGTTATTCCTGGACCCACCAAGGCTTTGGGACGTTAAGCTTTGTGTGCTCTTTTAGATGCATCCAGGTACTCGTCATGCAGTGTTTGGTGAGATCCTAGCCACAAGACTGTCAGCTAGTCGAGTTTTGTTCCAGTGGCTTATTATTTGGATCTGATTCCTGGAAGTGAAGGAAAATACATCTTTGGTTGCTTTTAGTGGAATGAGTTCGGAAACTGACTGGAGGTTTAATTGGATTTGAAAGCTCATCAGTTTTTGATGTTTAGTTAGACGTATAATTCTGCGAGGGTAAAGATCTGGTCCGTTTTTACCATGATAATATCCACACTGGTTCCTCTTGCCATACTAGGTCTAAAATACACTAGTAAAATATATATTTTTTTAAAGACTCAAAAATTTATTTTTTCTCTAGAAAATGTTTTTTTACTTTTGTAAATAGTAAGTTTACTTTCTTAAATGCACAACTACACATGCAAATTCTGTAAATATTTTTTTTCAATTATCCTACTCAGTTGCACATTCAAATCTTAGTATGACACTTTATTTTTAAGAACTGCACAGTACATATGTACATATATTATTTAGGGCTGCCACAAACGATTATTTTGATAATTAACTTATCACCAATTATTTTGCTGATTAGTCGACTAATCGAATCACGTGTAAGTTGTATCTTATCGCAGCAGCACGCAGCTCCTCTAATATAACCATCGTTTGCTTCTAGCTTTAAGCGTTATCTCTCTGTCTCCATTGTCGGCTCGCCGTGATACTACTGTTTGGCCGGTGATGCCACGGGTGACCCCGATCGCCACTACTGCGCAAAAGCAGCGAAAGGTACAGAGACAGTTTTAAGAGAAAAACAAAGCTTAAAAAAATGTACGACGACGTCGATCACTACATTTGTCTTCGACAGTTTTAGTCACCATGAATCGTGGCAGCACTAATAATATTCTTAATTCTGTTTTTTTATACTTTTCTTGTGTGAATCTAAAGGATTCTATTATCTGTCATTTCGCTGCTGTTACAGCTGAATTTTCCCCTTGTGGGACAATAAAGGAGTATTCTATTGTATTCTATTCCAATATGCAGTTTTGCATAAAAAAGTTGTTAAATAAAATATATTTAATGGTACGTATTGGAAGCGTAACAGCACACAAAAATCACGGTTCGGTACATATTTGGAGTTTTAAAGTCACGGTTCAGTATGTTTTCAATACATTTGTATTTTAGAAAAATAACTACAAAAGTGCATAGGACTTTTTTTTATTCACTTCAATCAGCAATAAACAAATCTTTTTTCCTGAATTTCTTCCTTCCCATTTTTTAAATTAAGTATATTTTATTATGTTGTATAACTTTAAAAAGCTGAAAGGACTACTATTTTATTTAAAAATAAATAAAATAGTACAAGCAGACATAGCCAGAGTAGAAAACAATATAACCACTTGAAAACCATCACTGTTAATGTTTAGAGATGTTTAAACAACACTTTGCCCACATTTGAGGATAAATCACTTAAGAGTTGTTTTGATATTTTGACAGCTTAGTCTCCCAGCTGTACTTGAATGCAGCATGGGCAGCTGTTGGGAAAATCCCTTCTTATCATCGTGGATTCCACTGACTTGCATTTTATCCAAAATAAGGAGTTTGGGCTGATTGGATGCTACTGGTAGCCATGTTGACGTCAGCTGGGTTTTCTCTAGTATCAGTGATGTTTCCATTCAGCTTGACATTGTTTCAGGTGAGTCATTAATTTCAGTGCAGAGCGTGTTATGGACCTTATTGCTGTTGGAAGATGCGTTCAGTGACAAAGTTCTGGTTCGGTCCATCTTTCTTTCTCTACTGTAGCTGCATGAGGAACCATTAATGTTCCCAAATAGCAGAGTTCAGTGATAGCTGGGAGTCCTTTCTGTTTTGTTTTGGTGTCACTTTTTAAAGTTGCACTGCGCTCTGAGTTCCCCACATAAACATTCTGCATGTGTTCAGGTAGACAACAGTTGGATTCGTTCCGGACCGACAGGGCCTTTCCGAAAAATCCATGTACTTTTACACCCCTAGTAAGTATAGGTACCTCAGGGAACACAGACTCTGTTGGATTCATAGTAAGTGATAGAATGAAGCAGGTAGTGGAGCTGGATTTGATGGACCTGAAGTTGGACTTGTCAAATCCATCCATCCTGTTACTGTTAACACCAAGCTGGAAGGGATGTGAAATGCAACCTAATTTTGATGTCCACATATTTCCGTCATATGGTTTTATAGCCTTGTTTTATTCTAAGATTACTGGTTTATGTGAAATAAATCGCTTGTCTTCATCAATAAAGTGAACATAAATCAGACATGTATGAGGCATTACCTTCCCTTTAAAATCCCCTGGAAACACAAATCATCACGTGTTGGAAAGCAGCAGCGAGCTGGGACCTAACCAAGCGGAAAAGACGCCCAACAACCATGTTAACCTTCAGCAACACAGCAGTCCTGACAGCAGTGAAAACAGCCCGCTGCTCCCTGTGCTTCGGGATGACAGCAAACACATGCATGAGAATAGTCTCCCGGTCCGGTCTCCACCTGCAGCTCACTGCGCTCTGACCTCATGGATTACCTCACCGTGAGAACACGTCCACCAGGGACGCGTCCTACATGCCGACACTGGACGGCTTCCCAGGTCGCCCTGGATCTGGGAGGCATGCGGCCTGTCGCATCCCAGATCCCTGCCTTAAATCACACGACTGGATTCGGCAACAGCCGCAGCCGGGAGAGCTTTTTACAAGCCCCCTCGTAAACGTAGCGACCTGATGTTTTCAATTAGAGGCGAGCCGATGCATAAGCAGACCTTAACAAGTTTTCAACGAGCACTACCTCTTGAGCCGCTGTGGAGAAATATGTCCTGCCAGGTGAAAGGCACAGAGGTTGGCCACACAAGAGCAGACCCAGCTGGAAGAGGAGTTGAAGGTTTGATGTCAGCTCTGGGAGGAAATACTCCTCCACATGTGCAAACAGGAGGCACTCAGTCAAACACCAGAAATCTCTTGCTTGTTTAGGGTCATGTGTGATAGGCTTTCTGATTTTTTTTTTTTTTTTCTAGCTGTGTATGAAATATAAATTTAAATTCAGATGTGTTTCTTTGTAAGCTGTAGAAGCAGGTTGTCACTGATTCGCACGACCTCAGAGTGACTCTCAGAGAGGGAGACAGAACCAGTGTTCGGCTATGAAAAGTTAAAGTCGCTCTCGAATGTGGCATATTATACATTTAGAGGGGTATTTTTGGTGGTTTTGCTTGGGGAGTTGGGTTGTTCTGGTTAGAAAAACTTTTTTCATAGATAGATTTCTGGCTAAATATGATCAGCTAAAGGCGTACAGTCGGTTGAGAATCATCAGTTAGATTTTCTGCACATTTTAACCCTTTGAGTCCCCTTGTCCATTGGAATGGACATATTTCTCTAGGTTTAAACCAATATAAAAAAAATTGGTTTGTTACTGATTGGTCTCTTACCAAAAACAATGAAGTTCAGATTCTTCATATGACTGAGTTTCAAGGAAACTAGAGAAAGGGAGGAGAAACAGTTTATTGTCAAACAAAAACATAAATTTAAATTTATGGTAGCCTAAATAAAATGCCCTAAGAATAATTTTAAGTATTTCTAGTGTTAGTATTTCAAGTCATTTTGAAAATATTTTCGACCATTAAATTATAAATATAAAAGTTGAATTCCATCTTGGAATCATGTGAGTGGAGGATGCGTTTTGATTGGTTGCTTGAATATTTGCCCTCAGCACTCAGGTTACGTAGAGCGCACACAGTGAGTTTTTCACTTTGCGAGGCGAAAAATGTCAAACATGTTTTATTTTCACCTCAACGCCTCGTGAGGCAGAAAACTCACCTAAAATTAGCCGCACACAGCGAGCTATCTGCTGAGCAAACGGCCTCGAATGACTTTTTGCTCAGCAGATAGCTCTCATGTGCGGCAGGCTTAAGGGTATCGGAGAGGTATCCTGTTATTATAGGATAACAAACTATGAAAAAGCTGAAGCTTTTGCAGGTATTTTTCGTCTGATTTGAAAGCAGTCATTTGTTGGAGAAAGATTCCGTTTATGTTCGAAACATCCAGCTCTTTCGTTGGTCGTTGTGGCAAAGTTAAATGATCAAATGTTTCTCAGTGTGGTTATAGAATCCTGTGTTGCACGAAAACCTTTCAAAAAGCGTCCCTGATTTAACCTGAAAATGAAGAATTGTGCGCCACAAGCAACTTTTTCCTGCTTCTGAGGAACTGACATTTCCCCGATACCCTGACAGCAAAGGGTGTGTTCACGTTTGATATCCGAACAGGCATCAACACACACAGCCCGTCTGTGTTTGACTGCATTCATCACCCTGAAAGCGCGTCTCCACCATCCTGTTGTCAGCTTTCACCTTTGCAGCCGGAGTCAGGATTGATGTTATTACCTTATCAGAGGTGGAGGTGTCTGCAGCTCCCGGGGGGAAACCAAAGAGAGGCCAGGAGAGAGGAGGAGGC
Organism: Valencia hispanica; assembly: GCA_963556495.2. Lineage (NCBI taxonomy): Eukaryota > Metazoa > Chordata > Actinopteri > Cyprinodontiformes > Valenciidae > Valencia > Valencia hispanica. The sequence continues at coordinate 26,575,166 of OY747723.1, forward strand.
GGGAGGGGTGGACGGTTTTCCTTTTTACAGGCTGGCAGCCGACGGGACAGCGGGCACATTTATCCCTCGCCGCCGGCTTATCAGCAGGGCCTGTAAGTCTACCTGACAGGTCTTTACAGGTGCCGTTAATCCCACTGATTCAATTCATTTTGTTAACTGCTCGGATGTGGCCCCTCGCAGCGGGAAAGATCAAACCGCTCGCTGTATTCTCGCCGCGTTAGTTTGTGTTTTCCTTGTGATGGAAAGCCAAATCCACTCTCTCCAGCGTGGAGATGAAAGGTGTAATGGAGCCTCCGTGGCAGTCAGATTATTCCTGCAAACATGTTTGTGCTGTTTTATTTGCTGCACACAGGTTGAATGTTATTTACTGGGGAGAGATTTGGTGTTCAGGTATGCAATTTTTCTGCAGTGCTCCATTACACTCTTGCAATCATTTGTACCCCAGAGGTGTTAAACTTTAATCTTACGCTGCTCAGCTGTAGAGGTTTTGCTGCTTTGATGGACTGATTCTTCAAAACTTCCACTAGATGTTCTTTTTATATTTAGGATGTCTGCTGAGATGGTTACTTTGATTTCCAAGAAAGGTGTTTTCTGAGGTTTCAATGAGCAGAACTTGAAGGAATACTAAAGGGTAGGCAGTGAGTCGAAGGTCCAAAACCTTAATATAGTTGTCTTTTCTTGCTATTCTGTCATGTTCAGTGGATACAAGATACAGGTTGTATTGATCGAATCATGAAACCTCAGGGTCTCATTTACGTTTTTTGCAGACGATGTGGTTCTGCCGGCGTCCTTACGCATCCCACCCCTCTGTTTTAAATGCACATTATAACAACACGCATCAACACCATACTCGAGCGGGAGTATGGAGGCTAGGGGTCTTTTCACACCCCTGTTCGCTATGGGCCATCAGTGGTTGGGGTCCGGAGTAGGAACAGGTGGTCTGGTCGGGGACCTAGGCTGGTGGGCTGCTTCGCCACTATCGGGCGGTCTGCTTGTCGCCGTCCTAGAAGGTAGGGGGTCCATCTCCTGGGTCCGGGAGTTGCTCTACTGGGCCATTGGTACCTGGACCTGGGAGCATAGAGTGTGTATGGGGTGTGTGAGTGAGGGTACAGCGTCCTTTCTTGGGTGTCTTGGTGTGTCAGTGAGAGTGTATGTGCTTAAGAGGGAGGGAACGTATGTCTTGGGCTGCCCTCTCGCCTGGCGCACATCAGGCCTTACATTTAATGGGGGGGCCCTATTTCCCCTCCGCCACTCCCTGCCAGTGACTGATGCCCCTGCCTGCTGGTTGATGGTCAATCCGGTCCGGACCTGGTGCGTCCCTGACCAGGCCTGGGTGGACCGGTGTGTCAGTCGCCCGATGTGCTGGGCCGATGTCTTCCTTTTGTGGGTTGGGGCAACTCTTTCAGGGGTGCCAGGTTTGCGATTGTTGGATGGTGCCTGTTTGGTGGGTTGGCGGGACACGGATCCAGCGTCTTTGCTCGTTCGATCACCTGTTCTGTGCGCACCGTGCGTGGTCGGTTCATTGGCAGGTTGGACCGGCCCTGGCCTTTGTTGGATGCCTGGTCTCGGCACTCTGCGTTGCGCGGGGTCAGGACTTGGGAGCTGGTACAACTTGGTGTCCAGGTGCTGGCTGAGCTCAGCCTGGGGATGCTGTCCATCCACTGCGGCTATCGGTGGGGCACCCCGACGTGGGGCAGGGGTGGGGCGCTGGGATGTTGGCGGTGGGAATTGGCCTGGGGTGGCGGCGGCACGTGGTGGCCGGCTGTGGCCCCCGCGGTGGCCCTTTGTCAGCTGATTCCTGGTCGGGTCCCTGCTGGGGGGTGGGGCGCCCCTGGGCCCCGGCTCTCCCGGTCCATGGACCGGCCCGCCCTGGCGCGGCTGGTTGCCGGCGGGGCCCGTGGGCTCGTCACTGCTGCCCCCCGGGCCCCTACATAGTTCTAACCTTAAGTCATGACATACAGTGGGGCAAAAAAAGTATTTGACAGTCATCGATTTGCCCAAGTTGTGCCACATAAAAAGATGAGAGAGGTCTGTAATTTTTATCATAGGGTACACTTCAACTTTGAGAGACAGAATGTAAAAACAAAATCTAGGGAATCACATTGTATGATTTTAAAATAATTGTATAATGGTGCAGAAAATAAGTATTTGGTCAAAAACAAAAGTTCATCTCAATCCAATGTAGTGTAACCTTGGCGATGACAGAGGTCAAACGTTTCCTGTAAGTCTTCACCAGGTTTGCACATTGTAGCTAGTATTTTGGCCCATTCCTCTATGCAGATTTTCTCGAGAGTTGTGATGTTTTGAGGCTGTTGCTAGGCAACACGGACTTTCAACTCCCTCCACAGATTCTCTATAGGATTGAGGTCTGGAGACTGACTAGGCCACTCCAGGACCTTGAAATGCTTTTTACGTAGACAGTCCTTCGTTGCCTTGGCGATGTGTTTGGGATCATTGCCATGCTGTAAGATCCATCCACGTTTCATCTTCAACGCTCTCACTGATGGAAGGAGGTTTTTGCCCAAAATCTCACGATACATGGCCCCATTCATCCTTACCTTGAAACGGATCACTCGTCCTGTCCCCTTTGCAGAAAAGCAACCCCAAAGCATGATGCTTCCACCCCCATGCTTCACAGTGTATGGTGTTCTTTGGAAGTAATTCAGCATTCTTTCCCCTCCAAACACAGCGAGTGCCGTTTATACCATAGAGTTCTATATAGGTCTCATCTGACCACATGACATTCTCCCAGTCTGACTCTGGATCATCCATATGGTCTCTGAAAAACTTTAGACGGGCCTGGACATGTGCTGGCTTGGGCAGGTGGATCTTTCTAGCGCTGCAGGATTTTAATCCATGACGACGTAGTGTGCTACTAATAGTAACCTTTGTTACTATGGTCCCAGCTCTCTTCAGGTCATCGACCAGTTCCCCCTGTGTAGTTCTGCGCTGTTTCCTCACCATTTTCAAGATCATGTGTACCCCACGAGGTAAGATCTTTAATGGAGCTCCAGGTCGAGGGAGATTGTCAGTATTATTATATTTATTCCATTTTCTAATAATTGCTCGAAGAGTTGATCTCTTCTCATTAAACTGCTTGCCTATTATGGATTGGCTCATCCCAGTCTTTTGCAAGGCAAGGCAATTTTATTTGTATAGCATACTTTCAACAGCAAGGTAATTCAACGTGCTTTATATGATTAAGGGGTAAAATAAAAATAGCAGTAAAAAACAGACAAAGCATATCAAGTAAAAACAGCAATAAAGCAAGAAGCATACACAAAACATGATACAACAAAGCATTACTCAAAGGCAGCTCTAAACAGATAAGTTTTTAGTGATTTAAAAGAACTCAGTGTTTCAGCAGCAGTTTTTCAGTTGTCTAGAAGTTTGTTCCAGATTAGAGGAGCATAGAAACTGAAAGCTGCTTCTCCATGTTTGGTTCTGATTCTAGGGATGTTGAGTCGACTGGAATTAGAGGACCTGAGTGGTCTTGGTGGTTGGTATAGTAACAGCAGATCTTAAACATACTTTGGTGCTAAGCCATTCAGTGATTTATAAACTAGTAAAAGTATTTAGAAGTCTATTCTCTGAGCTACAGGGAGCCAGTGTAAGGACTTTAGAACTGGGGTGATGTTCTCTACTTTCCTGGTTCTAGTGAGGAACACGAGCAGCAGCGTTCTGGATCAGCTGCAGCTGTCTAATTGACTTTTTAGGCAGACCTGTGAAGACGCTGTTGCAGTAATCAATCCGACTAAAGATAAACGCATGGATGAGTTTTTCTATGTCCTGTTGAGACATCAGTCCTTTAATCCTAGAAATGTTCTTCAGGTGATAGAAGGCTGACCTTGTTATTGACCTTTATGTGACCCTGGAGGTTCAGGTCTGAGTCCATTACTGCACCTAGATTTCTGGCTTGATCAGTAGTTTCTAGCTGGATTAACTGAAGCTGTGTGCTGACTGTTGATCGTTCATCTTTGGGTCCAAAGATAATTACTTCAGTTTTGTTTCTATTCAGCTGAAGAAAGTTATGGTACATCCATCCATTGATTTGCTTAATGCATTTACTTAGGGTTTGGATGGGTTCAAAGTCACCTGGTGACACATGTACAGCTGAATATCATCTGCATGTTTATGGTAGCTAATCTTATTACTTGTTATAATCTGGGCTAGTGGGAGCATGCAGATATTAAATAGGAGGACCCCCCCAAAGCTTTTCAGTCAGGTAAGAAACAAAAAGACGGTAATTTACTTACAGTACCCTCTGAAAGGTAGATAGTTTTGTGAACTGGTGAGTTTTAATTGACAGAAGTGCATCACCAGAATTTCTGATTTGAATAGGTAAAAGTGCTTTTTCTCCTCGATTTCTTACCAATGATCTGTCAGACGGTGCACTGCAGATTCTCAGTCTGTGTTTGCACTCAGAGCAATAACATCCACCGCTCAGCGATAATCAGGACAAAAACATGCTGGGGGGAAAAAAAAACCTTGACGGGGCGGGTTTTGAACTTTTGAACTTTGCCACCTGTCTTTGTTTCCTGATTTCATGAACAGGATCTCCATCTGTCAAATAAAAGTCCTATCTTCTGCCTTTATTTGTTCCCATACTCAACAGACTGGTGTTCCAGAGAATTACCCTTCATTTTATCCACTTTAAGTCGGGAAGGTTGACGTCTATGTCAGCAGAGCAGCAACCTTGTCTTTGTCAATGATGCCTCAGCAGAAAAAAGCTGCAGAAACATGTCACCTTTTTGTTTTACCAAGTAAAGGTCTGCTGAGCTCAGACATTTCAGGCAAAGCCTTTTTCCCTCTTCTCCAGCAACGTCGCTTTACTCTGAAGCTCTGTCCTAACAGCCATATGATAATCACACTTCCTTCCTAAATACAGCCCCCCAAGCTTCTCTCCGGTGATTCTCCAAGGCTCTTTTTGTGATCCTAAGAGGACCACTTGCAAGTAAAAACAAGGTCAGATAAAATCTTGGCAGGTTTGCGTGTTTAAACGCGGTGGTCACCTCCGCCCGGTTTCCTGCTGCAGCCATCAAGCAGCGACCTTATCGCTTCCTCGCGGTGATTAGGCGGCTTCCTGGTGACTGTATCACAGGTTCAAGTTCATTTATGCTTCGCCGTGCTCTTGGCCGGCAGACCTCTCGGTGAGTCATAAAGAGATTCCTACTTGGAGCAAAAGATCAAAACGATGACTTTTAAAAGTAAACAAGACTTTAATTCCCTCTTTCCCTCCAACTGATTTAGATCTCTAACACTTGTCTGTAAAGAAGTATCTCAACCTGCAGTCTTGTGATTTTAACCCATATACAGGGAACAGCCCAATGTAGTCTTTATGTTAAAGACAACAAAACTAGTGCATGAGAATGATCTGTGGTCAATCCAGGTGTGTAAAACTTTTGGACGTAAATTAGGAGTCATCAGCTATGCTTGACTGAGAATACCAAAGTCTTAGCTGTTTTTTGGGGCTTTTAAGGAACAGAGAGTGCATACCTAGACCTGAGTATTATACCTCACCAGCTAACCTCATTTCTATGGCACCAAAAAGATCTTTTGCTAATGGAGGTCAACAGCATTATGTGTTAGAGATTCCAGAGGTGTTGCACTACAATGTCAACATAAAACTTCATATGATATTTTTCTAAGTTATACTCAGCAGTGAAGGTGTAGCTCTCTGGTGGTCCTGTTTGGGTTAGCTACCAAATCTGGGGGGTACGACAAATGTCAATCTAAGACAAAGTGACATCCAAAGCCATAAGATGTACACTGTGATCAAATGAATGTCACCAACGTATGGTTACAAAGATGGGAATATTTAGAACAACTTGTCGTTTTTTTCTTTACGGGCTTCAGAATCAGCAAAACATCCAAACTCTCTTCACTGAGCCCAAAAATCTCCATGGACTTGAGGTGAATTTAAGGGACTATTAAATATTTTAACATTTTTTTAAAATAGATTTTTAGCACAGTTAAAACTAATAGTGCTCTCTTATTCAATTAATTTCCACTTTGGTCAATGTAGCATACTTTGTTGTATATACTAGACTAAAATATGCCAACTGGGAGCAAACACAGTTGTAGCTAACATGGATAACTTTGTTAGCACAGTGTTAGCTTCACAAATAGTTTTAGTTTCCGATGCTGTCAGACAGTGAAATGAGTCCCAAATAAAGAAATGCTGAAATAAAATGTCTGTTCAAGACTTTTACAGCAAACCAAAAATGTGTCAACTCGGAGCAACAATAGATTAGTAGCTAGCATGGCTAAAGCTGCTAGCACTATGTTAGCTTCTCTACTAATTTTCACCACTTTCTTTTGTTTACCTGTTTTCTTCCTATTTCTGTTCTCAGACAAATACAATAAAATGAAATTTCAGCATCATTTTCATATTAACTGCTAATTGCAATCCTAGCTAATATAATTGTATTTCTCGTAATTTAATGTATAGAAGCTAATACAGAGGTTTTGTCCACAAGCTACCGCAAAACAAAGTTATGCATTCCAGCCATAATGAATTTTGAGGTTAATTTTAGGAAGAAACTTGCATCTTCAAATGCAGAACTTCTATTTCCAAGTGCAAATACATGATATTTGGTAAGTTCATGTTTAATGTGGCGAATCTGACAAAATAATTTGCATAATTTTGTGCTTTTTATTTTATTTTCAGGAAATGAAATTGACACAAATTCATTAAAACTAACTTTATGGTTTTTTTTCCAATATTAAGGTTTACACCTGGAAAGGTTTTAAAATGCAGGGTTTTTTATATCAAGAAAAAACTGCCAGAGATCTGCTTTCATTTTGAAACAAGAAGGGACTTCATGGGAATCCTGTTCCCTCCATGTTTCTGGCCAGACATGTTTGAATTAAATACCTAAACGCCTCCTGGGACTCAGTCTTTTTTTATTTTGGAACCCTGAAGTATTTTCAGCCATTACAAGAACCTGTTGAAGAAACTGTGAAGTTAATTCGTTAGTTTCTTACCATAATATTTTAGAGTTGTGTCAGGATTTTGAAACTGAGGTTGGTTCTTGTCAAAATTGGAGTTGTCAAATGCAAAGCATTGTCAAAGGGCAAAATGATCATTCTCTTTGATAAAACCTGCTCATATTGATTCATCTATAATTCCTTGTGCAAAACTCCTTCTTGTAGAAGCTTGGTGGAAAAATGCAAATAATTTCAAAGCACAAAAGTCATTATTGCCTTAATTCCTATGTCATCAGATTAGACAAACCCCTCTAGGATACTGAGTCAGAGCCTAATAAATTTCAGACTATTAAAATATGTTTGTAGAGTTTCTGTTGAAAAGAATATATTTATGTTCAGCTATGTAAAAGGTTTCCAAAGGTTAAGTCGTACAAATTAATGACAAGTTTACCCTGAAATGTCAACAAATTTAGAGAAAATAAAAACAGCACAATCAAAACCTGAACAATAATTTACTTGAACGGTCTCCTTTAGATCAGACACTTCAACATTCAGTTTTTAAAGCTCATATGTCCTCATCGAGCAGTCTTCCTCTGCTTTCCCTCCACGTCTGATGGGGCGTCCTCTCGCCGGCTCAGAGCAGCGAGGGGCGTTTATCTCTGACCCGCAGGTTCGGCCTCGCTGTCTAAGCTGCCAAAACAGTCCCATTCAGCATTGTGCTGAGTTCATCAATGCTCCTCTGACACTCACACACACAGAGGGAAATGTGTACGCTCTGCAAAAAACGGCCTGCTATAAAAATCTAATCTGTATGACTTGTGTTGCGCTGCTTGTCAGTCAAATAAATTGGACCGGATTGTTGACTTCTTCAGTTTTGATAACTCTCAAAATGAATTATCAAAACAGGGGGTGATTATTTTCCTGTCAGTCAACCGGTCTATTAGCAGAGAAATATTTAATCAGTTATTACACACAAGCTTCGGTTTGTTGATGAGAAGAAATGAGTGAAACGACTGAGAGAAGCTGATTTTCTTGTTCTTTATAGTTTTACACAAAGGACACCATAATTCCCAGGCAGGAAAGACCAGGTCAACCTCAGTCCTTTCAAGCTGGACGTCTGGGGGGCCTCCGTGACAATTCCCACCCCCTCCATCGCCGGGTGCCTATCAACTTCCGACAGGTTGGATCCTCCTCGCATGCATACACCAAGGTCCCCCAACCCGCGACCTCTCCCCTGTCACAACTGTCACTTGACTTCAGTAAGCAGAAAGCCGTTTTATCAGAAAACCTGAGGCTCAGCTCTGAAAAAGGCGAGGAACTGCCAGGGACTGACCCCGTGTGTATATTTAGCAGCAGCTTGGCAGGCGCCCATCCCAACAGTCGGGCTGTCAGAGTCAAGGCATCCCTCCTCCCCCTCGCTGCTTTGATTATCTACAGAGGGAACAGCATACATTGTGTGCTAATTGGTCTGAACCTACAAACCATAGCAATGGAGATTTTAATTATGCTCCCATGCATACAGTCTTTGCTCACCTGTAGGTCCTAGCTTTGTGTTGAGCTCAGACTAGACTCTCTTCTCAAAGAATTTGAATTTTTCTCAAGACAGTGCGTTTGTGGTGCAACAGTGTTTGCCCGCTATAAAGAAAACATCCAAAACAATCATCTAAGAATTGCCACATAGACCTCAGATTCTGCAACCAGTAGGGCAACTTGAAGAACCCTTATTCCAGAGGTTGCTGCAGTACACAATGAGGACTTCCTTACTCTCTACCAGGCTACTCTGGCTAAAATAGCATCCCTCAGTGCGTGTACGTGCACATCTAAATCGAGCTATGGCAATAATCAAGCTAATACCATAACCAGAATGGGAGTCTATTACGGCCACCTGTTTTTTCAGGGGCCTTGTTTTATTTTATGTTACTCCCCTCTTCCCTAGCAAAGCTGGGTCGTGACATAAGTGGGGGCTTGTCTGGGATGTTTATCTCTTACCACCCTGTGGTGGAGAGTGTGTCAGAAGTCAGTTAGAGCAGCCATGTTTGCTTTCACTAAACTTTTGGTAGTCTCTTCAAGAGCTGGTGGAGTGTTGGCGCTGGCAGGGACTGCTGTGGATTACAGATTACTTCAGGCTCTAGGTGCCTGAGGACTCTGCCGTGGCTTATCCGGTTACCCCTAAAGAACACAATTCAGGTCTGACTCATGTTTTACTTTGTATAGCACGTCTTTTGTTTACACAATTGTATATTTTGTAATTTAAGGAAGAGGGTGTGGCCACAGTGGTCTCATCAATTTCCCGTAGGAAAAAGTGACCCCTCATAGTTCAGCTAACCTTGTGTGTCGTTTACATGCAGAGAAATTCTGCATTTAAACCTATAATCTGGTTACCTGATTTGGAGTGGGCCAGTTTGGTTCGACTTCAGCGAAACTAGGTGTATACATGCATTTGGAAAGTCTGAATTTAGTCGGACTAAGGCAATAATTTGGTTTTCTCTTACTGCATGTAAACCCACTGACTGTTGGACGGTGTCTCGCACCCCATGCATGAAGCTGTTGCTGAACTAGAGAGCTCCTTCAGTGACAGACTGATGCATCCTAGGTGCACAAAGGAGTGTTATCGTAGGTCTATTCTCCCAGCATCCATGTTTACGCTTTAGTGTTACAGTAATGTTCTCAATCCCTGTAAATAGTCTGTTCTTGTTTCTTAAACACAATTTAACAAATGCAAAGAGACACTTTACACTTTAAAAAAAGCCCTGTTCAGTTAGTTCATCCTAATCTGGGTAGGCTGCTTTAGGTACTTACTAAACAGTATTTTTACAATTTTCTAATGTACATTCAGTTTTTATATATTTTTTAATTTATTGAATATCTTGTTATTATTTTGGTGTGTATCTACTTTGCTGCTGCTAAGCATAAATTACCCAAGTGACAGACAGTAAAATATGTTTTTATTCTACAAATTCAGCTGCGTAGGTGCAGGGAAGCATTTGAAGAATGCTGGACACCGGCGCTTGAGGACTGAAGTAGGACTGCCAACATGGTCTTTCAGATCGCCCTGGTCTAGTGTCTTCCCTGATCTTTCTAGTGCTGCATTTGAATCCCTAGAAACTTAAGAAAAAATTTTTTGGGCTTCCCGAGAAACCTGCATGTAAAATTAAAGAATTTTCATGTCTTACACAAACCTTCTTTATTAGTGATGGTTTTCTAAAAGCAGAGCCCGTGTCACTTCTTTTCACACTGTTAATATCTGAACATTTCATCTTTTATAAGGCTTCCTCTACCCTGCAGTCTTTTGATGAAGTAGGCCAGAGCAGGAATTTAAATGAGACATTTCACCATCTCTGCAAACTGAACTCTGGACCCCACAAACTCCGAGGCGTCTACTGACTTGCAAAGATGTGATGTGAAGAATTCTGTCAGCACTTTTAGTCGTGGGAAGAACTCTGGTTTTTACTTTTTGTCTCCATCTCTGTTCACCCATATTAACCTGATAAGATTATTTCTACTAATGAAAAAAACTCTTGCCTTCCTTAAGCTCCAATCAACCCTATTATAACCCCAGACCCTGCAGCTATAGAAATGACTCAGGTCTTTGTCATCCACCAAGTCATCGACTCACTAAGAAACAGTAAAAATGCTCTGGTTGTGCATGAACTACCTTTGTTTGCACACTTGCATTGAAAAACCTTTGAGCAATTACTTACTAAGCGGTAAAGATGTTGTTTAGACAATGTTTTCAACATTCCCCAGAGAATTTAAATTGGAGGCCCTGCTAAGGTCTGCAACACTGAATTCCTCGGTATCACCCCGGTCCGGCTGAGCATCATGCACTGCTTGGCAGGAATCTAAGATTAAACCTAATCAGTTTTCCAGTCACCGTGTTTAAATGGTCTTTTTGCCAGGTTAATGGGATTTCCGCTGAAAGGGTCCGCGCTCGACGTCTAAAGTGGTCCAGACAATCGCAATGAGCTCTGAGTCAAGTGTGATTAACCCGCTGACCCGCCTATAGCCATCGCGCCTCTGCTCCCTCTCAGCTCAACTGAAACTGCGCTCAAGTCGAGTCAGATTTGCTTATTAGGATGTAAACAAGGGTGAAGTGAAACAAGAAGCGATGGAAGCAACATGAGAGAACAAGTTGGGAAAACTTAAATCGGCTGGAATGTAGGTTGTGTAAGTTCATGGACTTAAACCTTCAACATTTAAATCTAGTTAATAGGGCTGTTTTTATCTTGCTTTTTATATCCCTTTGTATGCGAAAAAAGATGATTTTTGATAAATGACTTTATTTTAGTATTCAAGTGGGACACTGTGGTAGGGGGGTGCTCCCTCAGTTCAGCTTCCAGCTGCTGCTGCAAAACAACGCAAACGTCACTGACTAATTCCTGGAAGAAACATTTTAACACACATTATTACAGTCAGACGTCCAGTCTTCATATAATTTATTGCTACATTAAGAGAACGGCACCAACGAGGGCAGCTATGCGGTATCCTTTGCCTCGGTAACATCGGTGGTAGGTAACAGTAACCACCGACGCTAACAGAAGTTGGTAACCAGTTATCATGAAAACGCGTTGTTCTGTAACACTGGGAAGCTGAAGTGTTCCCAACCTGGGAGCTTTGACAAGTGAAGCGGGCCTTCAAGTTCCACCTCCCCCTACAAGGCATAAATACTCTAGATGCTCAGTTTTCTCCAGCTCAACCCAGCTTTTCTACAGGATTTAGGTCTTTGTTTGCTTCTGGTAACCAATATCTGTGTTTACATTTTGAATCATTGTCCTTTTGAAATACCTCAGCGACGACCTATTTTCAGTTTAGAGTCCCATGCTCTTTTTGAAGCAGGCCTGCAGCATCACACAGCCTCCTACTTACTTAAGATTTGGTTTGTTTTCCCACGGTCTCCTCTCGGAGTCCTTGTTGCCCAAAACTTCATATTTAGATTCAGGTTCAAGTTAAAGTCCCAGTAAAGTTTGGAAAACTCAACATGTTTATGTTTGTGATGGCAGAATAGAAGAGTCTTACTGGGTTCCTCTGTTAGAGCAGCAAGCCCGCAGCATCACAGATCCTCCCCCACACTTGACAGTGGCCATGATGTCCACATTTTCATCAGTCACCATTTTTAATTGAAAATGTCCTGATATGTCAAAGAGTTCATTCACTTTACCGATGTTACTGGCATCTTTGGATGAGAAACAGGCCCACACCATGACAGATCCTCTGCCGTAAAGGGGCGATAAGAAAAGGGCTGTTGTTTCTGACAAAAAGTCCAATTAGGTTTCCCTTAAATACACAGTAAATTACTGAAGATTTGACACATTTGTGTTAAGGATAGAAAAAGGCCTTAACCTGCCAAAAGACATTCAGATGGTGCATTGCAGTTGTGAGAGTTACCAGATGTTGAGATAAATTTCTCTGGTATTTCAAAGAGATCATGATGTCATGCACCTCCTCTGCTGAGGAAGTGGAGTACCAGATAAACTTCTTTGTCACAGTTCCAGTTGTTTTAATCTTAATTATTGCCCTGGCTGCAGATCCCGACAGGTTAGGGTTACATAAAAGTCAAAACAAATGATTACATATTTGTATATAACCGGTGAGATTTTTCTCTAGATTGAAGTTCTCCATTGTTGTATGTTTCATACACAAAACCAGCAACAATTATGCTACTTAACAGCCCGACGTTAGTTTTGGAGCAGATTGTTCTGCTTGGATCCACGTGGCATCATTACGACGCTAATCGTCAGTTTGTGTGGGTCAGCGTCGGTAATGATTTCTCCCCTCTGACCCCCCTGTAGCACACATAGATCTCCGTGACTGTATGCAGTGTGTCATCACCGAGCATTAGCCGATGAACCGTCTTCTGGCGTGTCAGGCAGGCAGAAACGAATAGTGTTATCGCCTCTGATGGCTTCCTCTGAATGAGTGCTCACTTCTTCCCGATTCAGCCCCGTCAGTGAAGCGTAGCTGCTCCTGCGGTATTTTACCTTTATTTATTTAGTGATGACTCACTCAGTGTGACAGAGGTGCTCTGAACTGTCTGCCAAGAGGAGCCTGTGGGAAAAGGCATGTGACAAGCTTGACAAATTTCTTTGACATTTCAGCTCTACCTGTGCCATTTGGAGTCATATCCCTCTCTGATTTTTCAGTACAGTAACTGCAGAATAAATGGCTTTAATTCTAGTGTTTTATACATACTATACATATTTAATGAACTTATGGTAAACAGGGCATATGAAGAAAGCAGGTTTTGTGCTGAGGAGTGGGTGTCTGCTGTGACTCTGTGACAAATATGTCACCTTCAATCTTAAAATATGTCATTGATGATGTATAGGTAATTTCTATTTACGTAAAATCCTCCTCCAATGAGTTATGAATAAGTCTTCTAGTAAATTCTGCTTTTGTCCAGATAAAGAATGACCAATAAAGGTCTTTGTGACGTTCTCGGATCCAGTGCTGTCCCAGTTTCAAAGTTTGCTTTTGGACCCGTCCTTTAGGTTTTTGACTGCTGTAAGTGGCGACGGTTGCATAGCACCAACTCTTTGGTGATGTACGGAGGTTTGCGTCAATTAATTAATTTCTTGTCAGTTTCTACTACAGGTACTTCAACCTTCTTAGGGCTTTAACTTTCCTGCTAGAAACAATGCTTTCTTTGATAAAACCATCCGCTAGGTTATCCTTGATTTTCCATTCCATTGAAAGTACTCCTGACTAATTGCTTCTGTATTTAGCTGTGTCACTTTCCTGGGTTGGGCCGATGATGGAGCTAATGTTCGGAATGAGTCTGCGTTGTCTTTTTTCCACTTTCTAATAGAAAGTATTCCTAACCACAGTGCTTCTTGGTTTAGTTGTGTCTGATTCCCGAATACAACCGCTCACAATATCTTGTCATACTTCCGGTTTTCCTTTCCCATAGAAAGTATCCCTTGCCCACTCTATCAGTCTTTTTTCTGTCTCAATTCTGGTCGACACCATTGACCAACCTTTTTCTGCCATGTACTCTTCAAAATTTCCTTTTTGATGGAAAGAAACCCTGGCTCAGCCCTTCTGTGTTTAGCTGTTTCTTCTACCTGCATGGAGCCACTGGCAGAGCTTCTGTTTAGAATAACTTTGCACAGTTTTCTTCTCATTAAAAGTACTCCTGGCCCAGTGGTTCTGGGATTAGATGTGTCTGATTCCTTAATAAATCCTCTCACAATACCTTGTCATACTTTCCATTCTTTTCTCTACAATAGAAAGTATCCCTCACCCACTCAGTCTGTGATTTTTCTGCTTGTCTATCCTTTTCAGCAATATTGGACCGACCTATTGCTGCCATTTAATTTACTACATTTCCTCTTTTGTTCCCTTTTTGATAGAAAGTACTCCTGCTTCAGCTGTTCTACGATTAGCTTTTTCTCATTCTTGCTTGGAGCCACTGCCACTCTTCTTTCTTTAATGGAAAGTATTCCTTGCTCAGTCCTTCTGTGTTTAGCTGTTTTGTTTATCTGCATGGAGCCACTGGCAGAGCTTCTGCTCACAATTACTACGCCCAGTGATTTTGTTGTTCTGTCTTATAGAAAGTATTCCTAGCCCAGTGCTTCTGGGCTGAGTTGTGCCGTTTTCGAAGAGGAAAGTATTAAGTTATTACACGCAATAGCTTTTCATACTGCCCCTGCTTTTCTTACCTTTTGGAAAGTATCCCTGACCCAGTGCAGTTATGTTTTTTCTGTAGCAAGTGGTTAAGATAACACTCAACATTTGCATTATTACTGAAGTTCCTATGAGCTGGCTTTGAATTTTAATTAACTAATAACAACCTGGTCTGCATCCATTCCCGCAGGAGTTTAAGATATATAAGGTTATATCTTTGAAGCTCAAAGCCTGTAAAGCGTTTTGTCAGCCAGCGTGTAAAGACACACCTACTGTCCGTGGAAAATTGCCATCATTTGTTTTAATTGAGCACTTTTTGATGTCGCTTCAGTTGTCAGAAGATATCTCGTTTGGGAGGAAATCTTCACATGTTCACTTCAAACGCTCCAGGCAAAGGATTTCTCCTCCCTTTTTGTTAAAAGTAGCTTGCTCTCAGAAATGAGGGTTGATTCTGTGACAGCTACAGCACACGTGTGAGAACTAGGTCACTTGGTATTTTTAAAAAAAAATGCTTATCAGGGCTTAGAGAGGTTACTCATGCCCACCTAGCATGTTTTGAGAATGTAGATCAGGATTTAAGTTACTCCACAAGCTTTGTTTCTAATCAAGGAAATAAATGTACCTTGTTTGCACATAAAAGGTTCATTCCTTCTTTAAAAATATAAAGCTTAGAAATACAGTTCTGCAGCTAAAGCCAGGGCATTAAATATTATCTCTAAACTCTTCATATTGTTGCATAATTTTATAAAAACCTACAAGTGAGGCACACATTCTAGCCCAACTAGGGCAACAAATAACGTTTCCACAAACAATTTTCCCTGGAACCACAAAGAAAGGAATGGAAACACACCAATCAATCCAATGTCTTCAGCTTGAGGTCAACCTGATATGGCAACCATCTAAAGTGAGTATTTTAGAAGTCCTTCCTCTCCCTAAAACGATCTTTCCAGATCCCCCTGGAGGATTCTGAGGTGGTCCCAAGACAATTGAGACATATAATCCCTCTGGTAAGTTCATTGTTTACCCTGGGGGGCGGTCGTATCAGCTTGGGATGCCCGAAAAACCTCTAAAGTGAAGTGCCCAAGAGGGTTCTTAATCTGATGACTGAAAGAACATCAGTTCCTTCCTATCTACAAGGCTTAGACTGGCCATTTTATTTTGGTTTCATCTCTGCTATTCACACCAGTGTTGCACATGTTTTATTACATTGAACAGGTTAACAGTCATTCATATCATATTTAATACGTAACTTCTGGGATCGTAAGATAAACTGTTGATTCATCTATTGATTTTTCGAGACAAGAAGTCTTGTCTTGTCCTGTCCTTAATGGGAACTATTAACAAAAACCTGCCATTTGTACTAAAAGTTCATCCATTTACAACTGCTGCTTGCTTTCTAAAAGAACCACTAAGCTTGACTTTGGTTCAGAAAACACAGATCAGTTCTGGCTCTGCTTGAATCCACAAGCTCCTCGTCAGAACCTTCTAGCCAATGCGAGTAAAACTAAAAGTTTTATCTTAAGATTCCACACCAGGTCTTTCAGGAGGAGCAAGAAATTTCATCAGGCTTTATTTTGGGTAGTTTGTCTTTCTTTGATCACTTCTCTTGTTTTACATACTCAATTTTGCATAATTAGGTAGAAGATATCATGGCCAATAACTTCTTGAACTTGAGAACTTCTTAAAGTGTGGAAAAATACAACCACCAGAAAAGATATGGAACCACGACTCATTGCAAGGTATTAAGTCAGTTGTTTTACCTCATAAACCAGCAATTACATTGTTCTTAAAAGTGAAACATCTTTTTTTCAGATCAAGTAGAGGAGGAAAATATGGAATCACTTCTTTTTGTCCACATTCTTGGTCTTATCGATCTCCTCCCTGGTTCGAGTTGGACGCTATAACGAGCCTATTTGTGTGGTTTATCAAATGGATCATTAGGCATAATTATGGTGAGTTGTTTGTGTTTGGTTTGCCATCCTCAGGGTTTCATATTTGCTGATGATGTGGCTCTGTTAACCTTCAGTTACTGCAATGGGGGCCACACCTCCAAGGCTGAGAGCATGGTTCTCAACCCACAAAGTCCAATGCTCCCTTCTGGTCGGGGAGTTAGTCTCTGTCTCCAGATGACTTCAACTATCTTGTTCATGACTGATGGTGGGATGGAGCAGGAGATGGATAGATGGATTGGCTTGCAGAGGGCCTCTGAAGTCTGTCATGATGAAGAAAAGCAGAGCCATAAAGCAAAGCTCTTTATTTACCTGTGTGTCCATGACCCAAATAACAAGATCTCGGATACAAGCGGCTTGAATCAGCTTCCTCCGTAAGGTGGCTGGCTCAAACGTATGGATAGATTGAGGAGATTCATCCTCCAGGGAGCTCGAAGTACAGTTGCTGCTCCTCCATGTTGAAGGGGATCTGTTGAAGTTGTTCGGGCATCTGATTAGGATACCAACTGGATCTGGAAGGACATCCCGGGATAGACAGGACTCTGAAGGGAGTATATCTTCCTTCTGGCTTGGACAGACCTATTTCAGACACAAAACTTGCACAAGTCTAATCCTACAGATGATTATGCATTGAAAAGAAAGTGTTTGCTAACCTTATTGAGCTAATTCATGGGAAAAATTGTCCCAGTAGGAGAGCTATCAGATGAAATAATGGAAAGGATTCTTAAACTCATACAAGAAGGTAGGTCAACACAGACTGTGGCGGGATCTGACATTTGGAAAAGTCCAAACAGAATGGGAATTTTGTCAAAGGGAATCATCTAGGTCGGACAGGGAAGACATCAAAGCTTTAGGATCACCTGAGAGTCTAAACAATATGCCTCGAAACAGAAACTCCCCAACAAATAACAGAAAAGATCATCAGCAAAAGGAGTTTGTGTTAGTGAGTGAACTGTAAAATCAGCTTAAGGGAAAAAAGCCAAACTGGAACCAGCTCTAACAGAAAGTGGATTTAAATGATTCTGAAAGGCTTTCTTGGTACCATGCCAATGAAACATATGAAGATGAGCAGCTGAAGAAAACAACCTTGAAGTACTCAGGTTTACTGATGACGAAGTTGTTTTTCTGGATGATTATGCATCCGACCCTCTGGCAAAAAGCATTCCAAGTTTCCATTAGGAAAGGCTGATCATCTTGATGACAAGGACAGCAAAGAGTCTGGATCTCCATCCTCCAAAGGTGGTCTGTCTGAAGAATATTGTTTTTTAAAATGAAGTCAGTGCCTCGAACAATGTAAACTGTCAGAAAAGCAAGAGGAGGTGGTACATCAGACTAACTGGGATGTTTTTAGGTTTTTCCTCCATCTAAAAACAGATGTGCAGAAACTGAACACCCTCCAACCGTAGAGATTTCAAAACCTGTTGAGGCAGAGCTACATCTTGTTGCTTTGGTTCTTGCCTTGCCTCCAGTAAACTCCTTTGTGTGAACCAGAACGAGTAATCTACCTAGCCACGGACTCTGTCCTTGAAGCCTCAAACTCAGATGCAAATCAGGAGTACTGCCTGCACCTCATAACTTGCTTTTGCTGTTTGAACTGTTTGGTTTACACGAACTCCACGTGTTAGTATAAACTCAAAGTACTTGCAGATTGATTGTTGCATTCATTTGTTCCTGGGAACACTCGCCAGCCACGGCTCCCAAAGCTAAAGTTCCAGCTCCACTGTGGTTTTGGACTAAACCTGAATAATTCTCTCTGCCGGGCTGCTTACCCATTGAAGCACTGAAAGGGGGGTTATGAATAAAACTCCAGAGCCAAGCCTGTTGTATTCACTTACTGATGTTTGCGTTAACAGCCGCGGCTCACTGCGGGTGACATAATATTTGACATGAGATGCCAAGTGTGAGACGGCCTGTGTATTTTGTTCTCCTTGGGATGTGGAGGTATTGCGCCAGCTGGCTTTACTGGTTGAGCGGCTGTCGACGGACGGGCCAGAACAGATGCACAGGTATACGCACATGAAATTCCACACCAGCTCTAGTGTTCACACATTCGAAACGTGGACATATGGATCGCTTTCCATGAGTTTCTTCTGATTTGTTCATTGTTTTTCCTTGTTTTTTATTATTCTTTTTCTCTCACACTTTCTTTTGCTGTTGCTTTCAATTCCGGCTGTAGGTCTGCACATAAAACAAAAATTGTGTGTTCCAATCATAATCCTGCAACTATGAGCTAAAGTTGTATCCTCAAGTTGAAATGAGCTGGAATATCATAACCACAAAACCGAGAACACACACAACCGTCCACCAGACACGCAAGATTTTTCCCAACAGGTGCAGAAGAAGATCAAGTTGCAGCACTTTTCTTCTTCCTCCCTCCTCCTCATCTTGTCCTTCCCGCCTCTCTCAAATTAATGCCAGCGAGAGCGGCTTTAGAGGCGTTTCTGACGTGTATTTGTGCGAATAAGGGGGGTATCGCTAATAACCAGCCAAGGTACACTAATCTCCGCTGGCAACATTTGGTTTACCTTAAGCTGGAGGGACAGCTGTATTAAAAGCAGGAATAATCCTAATCAGTTCAAACTCCATCCTCCTCCCTCCCTTCCTCACCTCTTTGCATATAAAACTTCCACATTAGGCTTAAGAGTACAACGGCTTAGCTGCTGTTTGGCCTACATCTGTCTTCCCCCCACAACGACCAATCAGGAAGGTGGATGGAGGGAGGGAAAAGAAATGACGTGACATAGAGGAAGGTGTGGATGAAGAATACGACAGTGGTAAAGAGAAATGACAATAAAATAAAGGACACAAAATACAGTGAATTAAATGAGCTTATGTAGTTATTCAATCTTTAACAAAATCTCAAAACGTTGGTGATAAACTACCTTACTATAAAGGTACTGGCAAAAAAATTACATTTCTTTAAATAAAAAAATATAAATGTTTTGCACAGTTTGCTTTAGTCCAGTTGTTTAAATGTTACTCTTGGTCTAATTTATAATAAATATGGAGTCAGAATATGGAGTCAGAACTCAAAGATATTGACTTCGTCCCTAAGAAGTGTGCACAAACAGATTTGCATTTGCATTAGTGCATGAAGTGGTGACGGTGGGAAGAGGATGCAAAGAAACACAATTAAAACCAAATCTTTACTCGTTCAAGCTCAAATGTGATTGTTCTGTAGCTAGCTGCTTCAAGAAATTAGGAAAGTAGCAGACACATTTTTTCTTGCACTTTTTCAATGTGTGGATGGTAACAAAAATTTTAGCTGTTGCACTGTTGAATACGATAAAGTAGTACAAAATAGTAATTGGCTTGACACTACAGGATATTGGAAAAAGTTTTATTGTTAAATGCAAACATTGTTCGAAACAGCACTAGTGAAGAGGACATAAATAAAGATTACAGCTAATGACAGATCTCCATTTAATTTAGTTGTTGATGCATAAGTTAGCATTAGCTTATAGCACAGCTAGCTGATGGAAGAAGTCAGAAAAGAAGCATTGAAGGACGTATTTTTTTAATGGCAGACATAACTTAAAATGACACAATTTAAAAAACATCTCCACATTTTCCTGTTTATTTGCTAACCTGTGTTAGCTTGTTGCATAGCTTGCTGCTATGGGAAGTTGGAAGAGTTGTTCAAAGAACACTGTTTTTCCAAGCAGTATGGTAGCTAACACACGTTAGTTGTTGCACTGTTACAGAGGAAATGAATGACACCGTTAAAGACAAATCTCAACTTCATTTTCACATACAAGCTAGTGTTAGCTTTTTGCACAACTAGCTGCTACAGGAAATGAGAAAAGTAGCTGCAAATATATTTTTTCATGAGTAGGTGCTAACAAACAACTAACATAAAGATTCATTTTAGTGTATATCTTTATGTACAAGTTAACATTAGCTTATAGCACAGCTAGCCATTGCTAGAAGGCGGAAAGTAGCAGCAAAGAACACTGTATTTCTTTCAAGTAGAGATGCTAGTAAACATTGTTGTTAGCTGTAGCACTGATTTAGAGGACATACATAAAAATAGCTGCTGAAGGCCAATCTTTATTTATTTTCCTCTTTTTGTCCATGCTAGCATTAGCCTATAGCACGCTCTTTCCAGTAAGGGAAGACGGAAAAATAGTAGCCAAGGACGTTGTATTTTTTATGTATAGATGTGAATAAACTCCTCTTTTAATCAGTGTACACCCAGGTCCTAATACTCTATCCTAAAGTGATTAAATTAAATAATTCTAAAATTCACTCCCACCTGAAATTAAAAGGAATACCCTCTTTTTGACCCCTTCAGATGCTTTCAATACTAAATAACATCAAAATATAATCAGATCTATATGTATAGCCTACACCACTCTTGTACAGGTGAGGAGTACAGAGTAATTAACACAGTGACCATGTATGACTTAAGGCTAAAAACTGTTTTTTTTTTTACATGAGGTGTGTTTCAGACCTGTTCCACTGCTAACAGCGTCTTTCTCAGTGCGTTTTCCCTTCTTTTCTCTTCCTCTCCTGCGGCCCTCGGCACATAAATCCGACTGATTACTCCGCACCCCTTTTGCTTGACTGCACCTTCACAATCAGCCGTGGCTGCCAACAATGAGGCCCTGATGAATCAAACATCCATGGCATTAGTTTCACCTTGCTGCCCCTTTCCCATGCGCCGCCGCCTCTTTGTCAGGCCCCGGTTTGATGAGAAGGACTACTGACACTGGCTGCACCTATTGATAGACAATTCTGTAACGACAATCCACAAACAACCCCAACAATTCACAAACGCTCCTCCTCTTGCACTTCAATTTGCCCCAGAAATAGGTGACAAAACTCCAGTGGCTCCATGTTTGCCAGCAAGCAGTACAGTTACAAAGCATCTCCATAATCCAAACCAGGTTTAGAATATTTATGAAATATATATGTATATATTTTGCTATTTACTCTTACCAAAATTTGTAGTTAATTTACTAACTTCTAAAAACTAAGATTAAAGTCTAACAAAACTATGAAATATTTTCCTATCGGAATACAAAATCTCTTACTATAGTGTGCCAAAAAGATGGAAAGATGAAATAGGATTTCTTCAACTGCTCACCTATTTAGATTTTTGATTGTTTATTATGGGATGTATTAGCTTCTCTAGGGATGTTTAGCCAATTTCAGGCAAACTAAAGGATCTTTCATATGATGGCCCAAATATAGAGATACTGCAATTGGCTTAATATAAAACATACATCAAGGCGTTTATTGCTGTGAATAGTTTGGTGACAAGTGGACAATTCTATATTCTTTAGGTGAATAGACAAACCAGTTAGACCAAGAAGTGCTTCAGAGACCAGTTGGTGAAACAAAATTTGGTCTACCTAAAGTGTGTTTTTCATTCATATTTTCAAGGTTTTTTAGAACTAGCAGCTCTAGGCAAGGCACGGCAAATTTATTTGTATAACACACTTTCACCAACAAGGCAATTCAAGGACATTTGGGTGTTTAGAAGGGGAAAAAGTAGCAATAAAAACATAAAACACGAAGATATAAAGAACATTAAAACATACTACTGCTATGACATTCCAGTTATAATTAATCAATTAATCAAAGGCAGACAAAGCTGTTGGCTTTTTAGTCTTGATTTAAAGAAACTCTGGGTTTCAGCAGCTTTGCAGTCGTCTGGAAGTTTGTTCCATAAAAAGGGGAGCATTTTCTCCAAGGAGGGTGTCTGGTTGATACAGTGCTTAGAAAAACTATTTGCATTATTACACATTATTTTTTGTTTTTGCTTTTTGTCCCACCTAAATATTTCAGATGAAAGACAAAGTTCCTGAGCAAATAGAAGAGCAGTTTTTAAATTATGTCATTTATTAAGGAAACAAAGCTATCCAAACCAACCCCGCCCTATTTTAAAATGGAATCGGACTCATTTTGCGTCAAAAATTGCAGTAAATTTGTAGGAAACGTTGCATTTTTCCCAGAGGGATATAAATCTGAAGGTTTAATTGGTTTAAACAGATCCATTCTACCTTAAAAATAGCTGTAAATGCCAAATGGTGATTACATATAATTTTCGCTTTGTGAAAGACAATCATCTTCTTTGGGTTGCTGTTCTAGACATGGTTAAACTGTCCTTTAGCTGACTAATGGGAGGTGTAGCTGTGGAAGGAAGAGGCAGATTTTTCTGTATGACGCTATAGTAGGCTTTCAACCAGAGAGAAACAGGGATGCAAACCATCAAACACTGAGCAGGAAAAGCGCATCCAATGTGTTACCCACAATGTTTAATTCATTGAAATACATTTGATTATATTTGAATCTAATTGACATTTTGAGGTAACTGACGACTTTCATTCCAAAATGGCACAACCACTGTTCAGCAAAATTAACACCTCGTCTTAGATATGGATGTCTTACATCAAAGAAAATCACATGAAAGCTTCTTGTTAGCATTGCATGTGTTTTTAATATGGTTTAGCGCATAATTAAACTAGTACTTAGACATTGGTGTATACAAATAAAAATAGACTATAAAGGGGTGCAGTTTTGAAAGAGTTCTTGATTAACCCAGACACATTGCTTGTGTTTTAGGTTTCCGATACCAACATAAAGCTGAATGTGAAAGTTTAATCTGAACCGCATCCACATTGACTGTTTACTGATGCAAGCTACACAACTTTTTAGCCTAAACTCATGATTCAGATCAGTTTTATTCCGGGTTTTTGTTGTGGTTGCTCTACGTTGGTGAATTTAGCATATTTAGGGGAGTCCTCCCTAACTCTAACATGATTACTTTATACCATTTTTTGGATGGTGCACCATTTCCTGCCTCCATCTCCCACATAAATAACCATCAGCTTCTATGTAAATGACTTTCCAGTTTAATGGTTGATGACATGAATCCCAGTTTTGAGATCTGAAGTTGTTTGTAGGCGTCTGTGTTGTTATTAGCCTTGTACCTTAAATAGCTATCTTTATAAATGATCAGGTAAACGGCATGCCTCTGCATAATTTGTTAATGTACTGAGATGGTAATTCATCAGTCTGAATCCCTAATATCTCGGAAAAATGGAAAAATGCATGACACCAACTCCCCACCGGCCCCACTGCTGGGGCAGAGGTTCACCTTCCAGCAGAACAAAGTCCCGAAATATGCAGCCAGAACTATAGGGACATGGTATTCATGTGTTAGAATGGCCTAATCAAAGTCCAGAGGTAAATCCAATGGAGAATCTGTGGCTAGACTAGAAAATTAAAGTTCAGACACTCTCTCTTCAATCTGACTGAGCTTAAGTTTTACAGAAGAGTGTCATTCTGGAAGTCGAGAAAACAGGAAAAGGTGGATCTACAAAGTATTAACTCAAACGAATGTGCTCAGATTTTTATTGGTAGAACATTTTGAAATCCATCTATTATTGCCCGTACACCTTACAATCACTGCTACTTTGTGTTGGTCTGTCAGAGCATTTAATGTTTTGGTTGTGATGTGACTCCATGAGGATAAATGCACAACCTTTACCTTCAAGGGAATTGTGTCGCTTTGTTTTTGACAAAAGTTGAGTGTAGTTTAGTTTTTCATGTAAGAAAACGGCATCAAAAGCTATGTGAGGTAGGTTTAAAGGAGGTAGGATCACGTTTAAAAGCACCACCATAATTTCTCTTGCAAAGCGTCAAAACCTGTTATCCAAAGTCCCAATATGTCAGTTCTTGGTGTAGATTTAGCCAGATAACATAAAGAATGTTGTGTTTTAGCTTGACCGCGCTGTTTCGAGCTGTTTTTGTTGCCTGCAGAGACATTTGGAGTGCATCCATGGAAAAAAACAAACACGCTTTGTTCGGGATGATGGCTTTGCTTTCTATCCCAACATGTGTCTCGTCCAGAGAGGTTTAAATCTGCCCACCTGTCCACATGATAATCCTCCCAGCTTTATTACAAAACTGTGCAATTAATTAAAGGCTCAATCGCTGGGATTAGCAACCGACGTTGAACCTGATTCTCTGAGATTTCCTGAACGTAGATCTGTTTACGTCTCTCACCATTTTGATGCAAACGGTCATGATTCAAACACAATAAAACGTTGAGACGTTGCCAGGAAGCGGACCCCGACAACCAGCGGTGAGTTTAGTGGAACAGCAGCGATGGTCTCGTTTACAGTGGCATTACTGAGATTAGGATTAACTGTGCTGTATGTTTACAGCATAATGAAACAGGCCTGATATAATGACCATCAAATCTGGATTAGGTCATTCACAGGAGAGGAAGGAATTTATCCCAGCGATTATTGTGTTGCACGAAAATCCCAGCAAACACACCTTTGCACATGTATGCACATAGATGTGAAGATCTGCTTATTTTTTTACGTGGAGCCTGTGTTAAAACTGCCAGAAATTCAGTGACCAGGAGCTCCATAAAAAGGTGTTTATGTGTTCATTGTGTGCATCTGTGTGTGCAGGACCGTTACCAAAGCAGGTTATGGTGGCACAGAAATGACACGGTGCAACAGATGATGGGCATTATCCCATCAACCTGCTGTTTCTGCACACACTCTGTACCCTGCATGTTCTGTCTGAAAGGACAGCAGGAGTGTGTGTGTGTGAGAGAGAGCATGAGAGGGACGGACGGAGGGAGGGAGTCCTTTCACACACACACACTGCACCTGTCACAAACAGCCTGTCAGAGCAGAAGAAAAGAAAGTTCAGCCACGAGGAAAAACTGAGAGACGGGGTGTTTGTTCGAGCCCGAGTAGAGTTCTAGAGTCCCAGCTGATGATAACTTGATTAAAGTGGTTGTTTTCTAATTAAATACGTTGCTCTAGAGGTCAGTGTTACAGTGTATGGATCTTAGACGTGATATTTCATGATTACTGTGGAGTTCAAACCTCCTTTATAGCGTGAAACAGCAACACAATTGTGGAACCTGCTTCTGAAAACATATTTTTCTTCTGTTTCGTTGTTGGTTTGTCTGAAATATCTTTTCTGAAACGTTTTCATTTTTCCCCTTACATGTTTTGTTGGTTTCTCTCAAAGATTTTGCTTTTTCGTTTTTTTTTTTTTTTGTTTGAGTTTGAGGTCACTTGAAATGGCCTCGCTGGATTATAGATTTAGTCGAAGCTAACTCTGATCAACGCCTGTGGCAGGCGTTATCTTAAAACAAAGAGTTTACATCCGTTGGAAGTTATCATCCGCCAGATTGTTTTTTCTGATTTCATTCTTAGACAAAAAGGGACACATAGTCCCTCCATCATTTGCTGAGTCTTTCCTGGTGTCTCCTACTTGTGTGACATGGCTAGAAAACATCTAAAGGGAGGCACACAGGAGACATCCCAAGAAAATGCCTGAACATCATTGACTACTTTTGATTTGGTGAGGCCCAGCTCTACTTGGAGCTCTCTCCAGATGACTGAGCTCCCCACTCTATTTCCAAGGCAGAGCCTGGCTACAAAGGAACCTTTAAGCCGCTTGCATCTGGTATCTTGTTGTTTCAGTTGACTGACAGAACGTCTGCATTACTGCGGGTGAAGCCCCACTTCATCTATCCTCCCTCGTGATGACTCTACAACCCAAAGGGAGCAATCCTTAGACTTAGATGAGCTGATTGTTGTTCTGACCACTACTCACCGAGCGGAGAGCTGGTCCTGTGCATGCTCCAAAGATGCCAAAAGAACCCCATCATCTTTAAAACAGCAAAGATGAAACACTTATGTCCATTTTCCACTTGGGTCGGCTCAGCCGGGCCCAGACTGGCCTCGTTGTGTTTCCCAACGCGGCAGTGGGCGAGGACATGGGTGGGCTCAGCATAGCAAAAGTTCCAGCAAAATCCAGTCACCACTCACCGTTTTCCGACATTACAGATGCCGATGCTGGAGCCAGTATCTAGCCCACCCTCTCTCCCGTTGCTTGCAGGCCTTTCACCATAAATGCCGTTCATTTCTGCAAAGCACTTCCAGTGCGCCCGGTCTGTCCCACTCCGGCTGTTGTGGTCCTTCACGGCCCGATATTCACACTTTAATTTTTTTGTATTCCCCAACAATCTTTTGAACTCGCCATGCGTTGCCATTCTCTGTGACATCACTTCACACGCACACTGCCAGGCCAATCAGTGGCTACCACTTTGTAGGTAGGCGTGAGAGTGACATCACTTTACTGGACCAACCAGTCCATAGGTGGGCATGTTGTGTCGCCTCGGCCTGCTTCAGACTCTCCTAAAAAGGGGGTCAGTTCAGCCCAGACAAAGCTAGAGGAAACGCGCTAAATGGGGATGGACCTGGTCTGGGCCGAGCAGACCCTAGTGGAAAAGGGGCATAAGGTTCCCCAACCAGACAACCTCCTCTCTGCAACTTCATCTTGTGACTCTTGTGACCACAAACATGTTCGTTAACAAGGGGGCAGCCCTGTGGGTGGTGTCTTGGCACTTTGTTCCAAGAAGCTCTGGCTGTTGTTATTTAAGGACTAATATGTTCTTAAAGCCATCCCTGCACCCTGTACTCCTGGAGATCCACCAAACACATGGACTGGTCAGCCAAGACTTCCTCAGGAATATTGGGTAAAGATCTGGTCCACTGTTCAGAATTAAAATCTTAAAGGTTTTGTTGCCACATGTGTGAACAGGTTCACAACATTAGGAAATTACTGTGGTACCTTGTGCAAACATAAAATTAACACTTCTAAGCATTGTGTTACGCACTATGTTACGCAACCAGGCAACACTCAAAGCCTCCTTCTTAATCAGTCTGAACCTCCTTTCTAACACTCTCAAGCATGTGTTTCAAACTCCAGGGCCAGTGTCCTCCAGCATTTATCCACGTCTTTGCTTTAACTCACCTGAATCAATCAATTAAATCATTAGCAGGACTCTGTAGAACCTGAATTCACAGTGAGTAGGTGTATTGGACCATAGACCATAGACCATCTAAAAGTTGAAGGACCTCGGCCCTCGAGGGTGCTCCAGTGAAGAAATACCTTAGACCATGAAAAAACGGTAAGTAGGTATTAAACCCATTTGCTTTCCAGAGCCACATTTAACATTTAAAAAGTCTGTACTAAAGCTTCCACAAAGAATGGGTGTGTTCATGTAATTGTGTCCATATCAGTCTATATAATAAACTGAAATCCTCTGCTTGCACCAACTGCAACCAAAGAAGACAAAAGATACAGGGTCAGTGAAAGCAGTGAGATCCACTGGTTTTGATATTAGAACAATTTCAGACCTGAATATCCGCAAACACGAGTCGATCTGCATTCTTGCAGGCTTAAACCCTGTATGTAATGTACCTCAGCAGAAGGTTAACTTCTCTGCCTGCAAATTGCCGCCACCCCCCACCAACACCCCTGGACAAAAGGCTCAGCAGTGGCCTGGTGATTGCCTCTTTTCAAATGGAAATGCTGGTTGCTTTTCTGCCCGTTGCCTTAAGCAGTGTACAAATTACAGTTTACAAGGCATGGAGGAATAAAAAGGGGAGTAGATAGAGAGAAGAGAAGGTTGGTGGGAGGGAGGGCAAAGCAGAATATCTTTTCTTGCTATTATTATTTTTTTTAATTCACCAAAGTGACATGTAAATTAGCCTTTAAGTGCTCCACTCAGGGACTGTGATCGTGCTCTAATTGTCACAGTGAATTGTGGCCAACAGTCTCTTCAATCCAGGCGGCTTTTGACAACAAGCACGCCAGGATCAAAAGACAAATCATTGACTCGCCTCCCAACACATAAGCCAACACACACATGGGCTTTTATCTGCGATTCAGGTGGCTGTTGAGGAAAACAGCCTGAAGCAAGGAAGGTAGAGTGATATCTTTACTCAGCTAGGATGTCAAGAGTTTACCTCCTGTACCAGTGTGTATCCTCAAAATCTTTTGAGCGTCAGGATAACAGACCCAATGCGTGAATGCAGAGCAGACAATCAGTGTGTCTAGTGGACCGTGAACGGGCTGCCCAGGAGTCCGAAAAAGACGGAAACGTCTGTGGAGGAGAATTCTGAGGTGTTTGTTAGAAAACCATGAACCAATAAAGCCACAAATTAGGAAACTTATTGAGGAAGCTGAGGGTTCACAGCTGATATTTCCACAATGTTCAGCCTCCGTTGGTGGAACAATTTTCTTCTGTCAAGTTTGTCGATATTGAAACTTAAGTGAGACAAGCAAACCCCAACTTGTTGGCAATAAACTTAGAGATGCCCAACATTACTAAGAATGTCTCCTAGTTTCTCAGCGATACCTGGGAGGACGCTTTATTCTTCTTGGTTAAGTATGGACATATTCTTAATAAATGCCTTGACCAAACAATGACCCTTTCCTGAACCAGACTTTGTGTTTCATCCATCTTACCCTGACTAATCATGCGACACGATTCACAAAGCTCCCTTGTCACAGTCACAAGCTCCCACTCACTGTCTCTCGGTGGATTGAACAAAAACAAGACACTTCTTGGACTTTACTGGGTGATAATGAAGGAGTGAAATGATTTTAAGCAGACAACCATGTAGCGTGGACTAAAAAGGTATTTTCCTCCTTTACAGACATTTTTGGTTTTTCCCTTTTTAAGTCACGCTGATCATTTTAATATCAGAGAAATATAATCTAAGAAAATCAACTTGGGCCTTTGTGAAAAAGTAATTGCCCCCTAAACGTAATAACTGGTTGTCCCAAACTTGGCAGCAACAACTTCAATCGAGGGACGGTGATAATGTCCTTTACATCAATGTGGAGGATTTTTTTCATTTAGCCACATTGGAGACTGAACAGCCTGTCTAATGTCATCCTTCTATATCGGATTTAAGTTCAGACTTTGACTAGGTCCCTCCTAAAGGTTTTTTTTGTTTTGGTTTTGGAGCTATTCAAAGGTGGACCTGCTGGTGAGCTTTTGGATGATTGTCCTGCTGCATAACTCAAGCTAAAGATCATGAACTGATGGTCAGACAATCTCCTTCAGGATTTTCTGCTACAGAGCAGAATTCATGGTTCCATCATTGACAAAAAGTCGTCCAGGTCTTGAAGCAGCAACCCCCAGATCATCAAACTACTGTAGACACGTTGTTCTTTTCTGAAAAGCTCTGTTAATTTTACCCCAGATGTGAAGGGACCCAACCTTCCACAAGTCTTTGAAATGTGAGACGGACCTTTTGTGTTTTTTTAGGGTCAGCAGTGGTTCTGGCCTTGGAACTCTACCATGGACGCCATTGTTGCCCACTCTCTTTCCTATTGTTGAATCTTGAACTCTGACCTTAACTGAGGACAGTGAGCCCTGCAGAACTTTAGATTTTGTTCTGCGGTCTTCTGTGACCTCCTGGATGAGTAGTTGATGCCCTCTTGGACTAAAGTTGGTAGACTGCCCTCTCCTGGGAAGGTTCTCCACTATGGTTCACTGGAGTCCTAACGTTTTGGAAATTAGTTTGAAACCCTTTCGAAACTGATGGATACCCATGACTTTGTAATCTGTAATTTAATTTATTTAAATTGGACCATGATGTAATGCGTTTTGAGCTCTTTTAGACTACTTCATGGTGTTAGACAAGTTATAAACAGGGTTACTTTATGATTATAAAGGTCTGGTAGTAATCAGGTCTGGGTGTGATTTAATACGCTTGCGTGATTACTTTTTCAGGTTAAGTCAGGTTGGTTTTGATCCTGAGTTTGGCTTCCATTAGTCAAGTCAAGTCCCGTTTATTTATATAGCCCATTTCATACACAAAACGGTAGCCCAATGTGCTTTCCACAGTTAAAAGTTAAAGTGTCACATCATATTAAGTCAAATATAATCATGGAGTATTAACATGGAACATAGTACACAAGAATAAAGGCAATTGAGTAATTTGCGTAAATTTGCGTAAAAAATTACTTAAAAGTAAGAGTATAGAACAGAGATAAAACAGCACAGAATAGGTATACATACAAAACACGTATAATTAATATAACAGCCCAGATAGACTTAGTAGACCACAGATGCATGGGTTAATGGAAAGCATCATGGAAAAGTTTGGTTTTTAATCTGGATTTAAAAATGGAAATGTTGGGAGAGGTCTTGATTTCAGTTGGAAGACAGTTCCAAAGACGGACCGCATAGTAGCTAAAAGCAGCCTGTCCGTGCTTGGTGCGGGCTCTGGGTTGGACCAGTTGGAATTTTTCTGCTGACCTGAGTGATTTTGAGGGGCGATATGTTTCAAACATCTCTGCTATATACAGAGGTCCTTGGCTATTTAGAAATTTAAAAGCAAGTAAAAGAACTTTAAAATCTATTCTATAATTTACTGGTAGCCAGTGTAAAGATTTTAAGATTGGCGTGATGTGATCATTTTTTTTGGTTCTGGTTAATAGCCTTGCTTCCGCATTTTGGATCATTTGAAGAGGTTTTATTGTTTTTTTTAGGGAGACCAGTGAAAAGACCATTACAGTAATCCACCCTGCTGGTGATGAAAGCATGAATAAGCTTTTCTTGGTCTGCAGGTGATTTAAAGTTTTTAACCTTTGCAATATTTTTTAAATGATAAAAAGCTGATTTTGTACCTGCCTTCATGTGGCTGTTGAAGCTTAGGTCACTGTCAATACTGACCCCAAGGTTCTTTACGGTTTCTGCTACCTCAAAACCTTCCAGAGTCAACAGTGTGGCAGTCTTAAGTCTCTGGTCCTTTTTTCCAAAAACTTCAGTTTTGTCTGTATTGAGTTTAAGAAGATTTTTCGTCATCCAGTCTTGAACTTCATTGAGGCAATGGTAGAGGGATTCAAGGGGAGCAAAGTCATTGGAAGACATGGAAAGATATAGCCGAGTGTCATCTGCATAACTATGGTAACTAATGGAGTGGTTCTTTATGATTTGGCCGAGCGGAAGCATATACAGATTAAACAAGAGAGGGCCAATGATTGAACCCTGAGGGACACCACATGTAAGGGATATAGGAGCTGAAGCATAGTGACCAATAGACACATAGTAACTCCTATGCTTTAAATAGGACTTTAGCCAGCAGATGACCAAGTCAGAAAGACCCACACAGCATTCAAGTCTTTCTATTAGTATGCTGTGGTCGACAGTATCGAACGCCGCACTGAGGTCCAACAGCATAAGAACAGTTGTTTTCCCAGCATCAATATTTACTCGAATGTCGTTGACTACTTTCACAAGGGCTGTTTCAGTACTATGGTATTTTCTAAAGCCTGACTGGTAGAGGTCAAGACAGGAAGTTGAAGTTGAAGTCATTAAAAGGCAAAAGTAAAAATTAAAAGTTGCTGTTTTGAGTTTACTCAGGTCACATTTGTCTGTTGTTAAAATATGCTTGACGAGATGAAACATTTAAGTGCAGAACAGAAACAAAAGATATCTGTAAGGGGCAAGTATTTTTCCACTGCTCTGTATATGTTATCCAGCAGATTAGTATCCCATAAAGAAGTAAGTTGTATCATTAAAGAACATATTTGTGTTAGGATAAAGGATATAAAAAATGCAACATGGCTTTGTTTCAGAACATAAGCCGAGAAATTATGAAACTGTGTGTTTAAAACCTAACTTGTCACAGGTACAGGTCAGATTTCCCCTTTATTTGTTGTTCCACAATAAATAACCCTGTACAATGATCAGCATATCTTTGGTTTGGCTCACATTTTAAATCTCTGAGTCACACTGATATTTTAGGAAGTTATGGTAAACAGTAACTGAAAACAATACCAGGACCAAAGTAACTTCAACTTTCAAAGTATAGTTGAAAATACCAGCAAACCCATAATGGTTTTGGATGAGCCTCTGTTCAGCCTCCTTGGTGAGTGATGAAATGCCACCACCGCGCCCTGCCACACACAGACCTGGAATTTTTCTCTCTGGTAAAGGAATTATGCCTAACACAAATTCTCACCATTAGGTGGACACAGTGTGAATTTATGGCTTTTACTATGAAACAAACACATTTCAGGCTTGAGTTTTATGTGAGACATGTTTGTACACTGAATACAGAGAGGTTAATTATGTTTCTATGACTAACTGAATATTATCATGTGATAAATCTCCTTTAGATTGTTGCCGTAGGAGTCTATCTACAGTACTCCGGAGAAAGCCACACAGTAAATTTTACTTTCAAGTATCCACACTCGGTTTCCAAATGGTCTTAATTTGAAGCTCTACAGACTTTGTGAGAGTCTCTGAATGTTTGTTTTTGAAATTTGGTTCTTTTCTTTTAAACATTTCAGTCCAGTTCCAGCAAATGAAAAGTATCTGACAATCATGTCTTTCTAACCAGGAAGAAATCCTACAAAGTCCTGGCAAAACACCTGACGCACACTTCATCCTGACTTGATCATCTACTGAGGTAAGCTAAACTAAACTGAACAAAACAAAGGTAAGCTAAGCTAACCCAATGTAGGCTAAATTAGGAGTAGGTAGACAAAGATAAAATCATATAGGCAAAACCAAGTTGAGAAGGTAGGATAAACAAAGCTAGGTTAAACTACACTAAGTTAAGGAAGGCTATCTGTAGGAAAGCAAAACTAAGAGAAGGTAAGGTAAACTAAACAAAGTTACAGTTATCTAGATTACTTTGAAGCAACATAGCTTTAAGGTTAAGCTAAGTTAAGGTACCCTAGGCTAGAGTTGGCTAAGCTAAGACAAGGTAGGATAAATTCAACTGAGCTAAGGCAGCTAAACTGAATTAAGGTAGGCTAATCAAAGATAAATTAAGCTAAACCTAGATAAACTAAACTAATGTTACTTAGCAAATCTAAGATAAACTTTTAAAAACAAATTATGTTAGTTTTTAACCAATCTTTTTTTCAAAATTGCTTGTTAGTTATATCTTGTATTTCAGTCCAGTTCAGACATCAAGGCCTAAGATACTCTCTAAACTAAGATAGGCTTAACTAAAGAAGGCAAAGGTGAATGAAATTAGCACAGAGCTGAACTATATTGAACTAAGCTAAAGCCTGCTGCAAACGAGAGCTATCTGCTGAGCAAAAAGTCATTTGAGGCCGTTTGCTCAGCAGATAGGTCGCTGTGTGCGGCTAATTTTTGGTGAGTTTTCTGCCTCACGAGGCGTTGAGGTGAATATCAAACAGGTTTGATACTTTTTGCCTCGCGAGGCGAAAAACTCACTGTGTGCGCTCTATGTGGGGAAATATTCAAGCGACCAATCAAAACGCATCCTCCGCTCACATGATTCCAAGATGGCAGCCGACGGAGAAGATTACATTTTAGAAGATAAACTCGTAGAAATTTGGCCAGACTACACCTGTTTATACGATGTCGCCTCATCAACAAAATGAGAAGCAGCATTTCCTCCAAATCCATCTCTGTCTCCGTTTCATTCATTGTTTCGACGTGAAAACAGCGGGCTGCCATCTTGGAATCATGTGAGCGGAGACCGCGTTTTGATTGGTCACTTGAATATTTCCCCTCAGCACTCAGCTCAAGTAGAGCGCACACAGTGAGTTTTTTGGCTCGCGAGGCGAAAAATATCAAGCCTGTTTGATTTTCACCACAACGCCTCGTGAGGCAGGAAACTCACCGAAAATAAGCCGCACACAGCGAGCTATCAGCTGAGCAAACGGCCTCAAATGACTTTTTGGATAGGTGAGTTTGGGAAAGCAGGTTTATTTGTGTTGCACATTTCAGCAACGAGGCAACGATGAAAAACGGTTAAGAAAAACAAAAACAAAACATGACATTGCAATCCCATGATAAAGGGAAGTAATGAAAACTTGGAATACAGACTAAAAGTAATGATGTTTGAGTTTATATTAATCGAAGGCAACACTAAAATGTTTTTTTTAGTGTTGCTTTCAAGGATCTTAATCTTTTTAGGAGTTTTACAGTTTTCTGTAACTTTGCTCTATATTAAAGGAGCATAAAAATGGAATGCTGCTTCTCCATCTTTAGTTCTGATTCTTGAGACTCTTAAGAACCTTCAGAAACTGCAGAAATACTGATCAAATCCAGTTTAGAAAACTACCTGAACATCTGGCAGCTTTTGTCAAAACATATAAAGACTAGAAATAGATCCAGACTCTTGTACGGTTCTGTATGCTTACTTTAATAATATATAAACTGAATAGATTATTATGAGAAATGACTTTGGCTGCTTTCCAGCTGGTCCAACCCTTGTTGGATCTAAATTTGACCCATTGGTCTACCATATATGAAAAAAGTTTCAGCTTCAAATGTTTTGGTATTCCATTACAAACTGTTTCTCTCAAAGTACATAATTAATCTTTTTTTTCTATCCATTCTAACTCAAGCCATGGTTGTAATAGAGAATATGGGTAGAAAAAAGTTGTGTTGTCATGAATATTACCATCTGAAAGATTTATCCTGCTGTAGGTTTATGTATTCCTTTGAGTGATTGCAAATGTTGTTTTTCCAACCTTATCAATACTAGTTTGGTATACAAATTTCTTTGCCTCTCTTAGCGGCTTATTATTTGAGCTGAAGCACAGTTTATATGGACAGCTCTGACTGAGTGGGTCAAGGTTTGTGCATATGAATGCTCGATCTTTTAATTTCTATCTTCGTGTCCTGGGAGGATGTAACCTCATATACACAGGCAGATATTAAGAGCACGCAGATATGCAAATGTCTGTCGAGATTAGAGCTACAACAATTATTCAAATGTTTGATTAATTATTCATCGGAGATGCCGTCAATTATTCATTTCAGTGAGCGATAAGGCGCCTTTTTTTTCATCTTGGAGTAAAAAGTTTTCTTGAGGGATCTATCAGCATCCCAATCAGAACCATTTTCTTTGTGGAGTACAGTAAATGTGCTGGATTTGTTTTGGTGGCACTTATATAGAGACTGTGACGGGATCAGACGGCAGACAGTTAGACGGTACGCATTATGTATTCTGTATGTGCAACGCCTCTTTGTGTCTGGTTCCAAGATGATTGGATCTTTCCTGTGATTGTTTAGTAGAAGAACAAGGCACTTACTTTGATGTAAGCTCAACTGAGGCCAAAGATTTTAAATCTTATCGGTTGTTGCTTTCTTATAGCGGTTCATTGCTTTTAAATCATAGAGTCCACTGGAACCTCTAGTTCTTGTCTCTGGTCTGTGTAACATGTGATCCTTTGCAATATTTCCGTTCTCAGTATTATAACAGCTTAAAAAAAAAAAATTGAAATCCAAGTTTGCACAAGTGAAATCATGGCAAAGTGAGTGTGGTGTTCATGAACTTGGATCCCAAAGGGTTCCCAGTTCAGAAATAATTTATAGTTCCTCCACTGGGTTCTGGGTATGCCCCAGAATGTGCCTAGAAAACGAGATCTCCATTAGTCCTTTTCCATTGCAAAGAACCGAGAGCCTTTTCGGAGCTGGTGCTGGTGCTGGAGCCAGAGCTTTCACAAAACCTTCGTTTTCCATAA
Source organism: Valencia hispanica (assembly GCA_963556495.2). Lineage (NCBI taxonomy): Eukaryota > Metazoa > Chordata > Actinopteri > Cyprinodontiformes > Valenciidae > Valencia > Valencia hispanica. The sequence continues at coordinate 26,610,973 of OY747723.1, forward strand.
CAAGGAGCCAACTTGCAGCCAGCGGGAGCTACGGCATTGCGTCATCGAAGCGTCACTTCAGAAATCATGCGGGAAGCCGCTCGCTGAAAATAAAGCAGACGCAGAAGAAGAAAAACCATAACAACAAAGAGGGATGACCTCGTCGGAGTGCAGATGTTAATCTGGTGTACTTCGCTTTACAAGCATTTGTTGCGATACAGCGGCAAAAGGCATCGCTGTTGCAGCTACTGTCGACAAGGCAACGTCGTAGCAGGCGACGTTGCCTTGATGCTATCCATGTTTTCATCAACAACAAAAAAAAAACATTCCCAGCAGTCTGGATTTAAATATGGCGGTCCTCTATTGTGCAGGCTGTAAATCCCTCCCCCTTCCCCCATGACGTAGTGAGTGCTTGGATAGCTCCGCTTTGGCCCCCCACAAGAGGGGTGCCAGAGTAGCACCCGTTTCTGCCTCTTGGAGCTGGTGCTCGCGGGAATCGAAAACGAAAACACCGGAGCTTAGTCAGCACGGGAGCCCCAGCTCCGTCTCAGTGGAAAAAGGCTACAGGAGTCCAGCTAAAATGCCTAGAACCACCTCTAGTGCTGTGTTGAAAAAAAACGATTCTCTGATTGTGTGCAATGCCCTGTTGGACGGGGGGCATCGACTGGGATGATCCTCCCAGTAACTGAAGATCCACTGTGTCCTGTTATCAACTTTTTACTTTCTGTAACATAGAAAGTTCTCTTATATCAGATCTTCTGTTCCTTCTGTGTTTCTGCTCTGTCTTCTCAAACCCCCAGACGGTCGTGGCAGATGGCCGCTCCTACTGAGCCTGGTTCTGTTGGAGGTTTCTTCCTGTTAAAGGGGAGTTTTTCCTCTCCACCGTCGCTACATGCTTGATCAGTATGAGGGATTGCTGAAGGATTGCTGTGGTTGGAAAGTCTGCATCAACGGGGCCCAACCTCACGCCAATGACTGACGCAATCTGCTGGGATTCATTAAATAGGAAACTTTTTAACTGATGGGAATGTTTGTATAAATGTATTGACATCTGTAATGACATCTGTTGTGAATTGGCGCTATATAAATAAACTGAATTGAATTGAATGCTGTTAAGCATTCACAGTATTGTGTTCCTGTTTCTCTTTATTATTATTATCTATTTATTACACTTTAGTCCGCCAGTTTTTGCTGTTTAATAACTTCAGCGTACTTTCAGCTATTTCAGCCGATCTGGTATCATAACGTTCAGCTCATTCAGGACATTCCTGCAATGACTTTTCTTGTTGATATCTTCTACCATTTTCAAGTAATTGATAATTTTTAGTGATTATTGGTCCCATAGAAATGAATGGAAAACCTCAGTTAAGCTAGAGTGGCCCACTCTAGCAGAATTACACTTTTCCACTTTCCTCATTTTCCACAAACAACTTCCGCTCACTCGCTCATATTTCACTCTTTCTGCACATATTATATATCAAAACGTAGGTTTTCAATTTTTGATTCAGGAAATTTTTCCAAAATTTATGTGACAGTTACAGTTTTTTGGCAAATCGACCCGAAACAAAGTGGCCGCACCCAGGAGGGACCATTGGAATGCATTGGGACTGAGCAAAAATTCAGAGGACAGCTGGATTCTTACCTATATTCGTAAAGTCATATTTCATAAACGATACAATGTAGAAACATGAGCCTTTTATTGATATAACTTCAGACCTTTCTGACGCTCATGATTCAACAACTTTTTTGATACCTGTTACCGTTTCTCCATAAGTTTTGTTTGTTCAAGTGTAACAAATCTGCTCTTCTCTAAAACGGCTCAGATTCAAAAATGCCAAAATCATGCTCATTTTTACAAAATCACTGCTCCTAGACAAATTGAGGTACACACATGAAACGAACCATGATTCTTCATCAAAGCCTGCTGATACTCACAGTGAAAGAATCTTTTCGATAACCCCTATATTTTCCGAGTAAGAGGATGTAGTTAGGGACCAAGGAAAGACAAATTCATGTTTCCATCAAATTTATCAACATATTCGACGTCATTTTATGGCTGCAATATTACTATGTTATTGTTTGACTACATGCCATCTGTGGTATTTCAGCTAACATTAGCATTTTAGCTAACATTAGCATTTTAGCTAACATTAGCGTTTAAGCTAATTTTGACTTATTAGCTAAAGTTAACACACTGAATGTGTTAAGAAACAGTTAACGAACATGTTAGTGTTTGACAACATGCTATCTGTGGTATTTCAGCTAACATTAGCATTTTAGCTAACATTAGCGTTTTAGCTAATTTTGACTTATTAGCTAAAGTTAACATACTGAATGTGTTAAGATACAGTTAACGAACATGTTAATGTTTGCCAACATGCTATCTGTGGTATTTTAGCTAACCATAGCACTTTAGCTAATATTAGCATTTTAGAACGACTTCCGTACGGCTTCGAAGCGATTCTGGTCCACCATCCGGCGTCTCAGGGGGGGAAAGCGGTCTGCCACCAACACTGTTTACAGTGGGGATGGTGTGCTGCTGACCTCGACGCGGGACGTTTTGGGTCGGTGGATGGAATACTTCGAAGACCTCCTCAATCCCACCAGCACGCCTTCCAATCTGGAAGCAGGGTTTGGGGACTTGGGGTCGGTCTCTCCAATCTCTGGTGCTGAGGTCACCGAGGTCGTTAAAAAGCTCCTCGGTGGCAGGGCTCCGGGGGTGGATGAGATTCGACCGGAGTTCCTCAAGGCTCTGGATGTTGTGGGGCTGTGTTGGTTAACGCGGCTCTGCAATATTGCGTGGACATCGGGGGCAGTTCCCTTGGATTGGCAGACTGGGGTGGTGGTCCCCCTGTTTAAAAAGGGGGACCACAGGGTGTGTTCCAACTACAGGGGGATCACACTTCTGAGCCTCTCTGGTAAGGTCTATTCAGGGGTTCTGGAGAGGAGGGTCCGACAGATAGTCGAACCTCGGATCCAGGAGGAACAATGTGGTTTTCGTCCTGGCCGTGGAACCCTGGACCAGCTCTACACCCTCAGCAGGGTCCTGGAGGGTGCGTGGGAGTTCGCCCAACCGGTCTACATGTGTTTTGTGGACTTGGAGAAGGCATTCGACCGTGTCCCTCGGGGGGCCCTGTGGGGGGTACTCCGGGAGTATGGGGTACCGGGCCCCTTGATACGGGCTGTTAGGTCCCTGTACGAGCTGTGCCAGAGTTTGGTTCGCATTGCCGGCAGTAAGTTGGGCTTGTTTCCAGTGAGAGTTGGACTCCGCCAAGGTTGCCCTTTGTCACCGATCCTGTTCCTAACTTTTATGGACAAGATCTCTAGGTGCAGCCAAGGCGTCGAGGGGATCCGTTTCGGTGGCCTCAGGATCGGGTCTCTGCTTTTTGCAGATGACGTGGTCCTGTTGGCTTCATCGGAACGTGATCTACAGCTTTCGTTCATCGGAACGTGATCTACAGCTTTCGCTGGACCGGTTCGCAGCCAAGTGTGAAGCAGCTGGGATGAAAATCAGCACCTCCAAATCCGAGGCCATGGTCTTGAGCCGGAAAAGGGTGGGGTGCCTTCTCGGGGTCGGGGATGGGGTCCTTCCCCAAGTGGAGGAGCTTAAGTATCTGGGGGTCTTGTTCACGAATGAGGGAAAAATGGAGCGGGAGATCGATAGACGGATTGGTGGGGCATCTGCAGTTATGCGGGCGCTCTACCGGTCTGTCGTGGTGAAGAGAGAGCTGAGCCAAAAGGCGAAGCTCTCGATTTACCGGTCGATCTACGTTCCTACCCTCATCTATGGTCACGAACTCTGGGTGGTGACCGAAAGAATGAGATCACGGATACAAGCGGCTGAAATGAGTTTCCTCCGCAGAGTGTCTGGGCTCTCCCTTAGAGATAGGGTGAGAAGCTCAGTCATCCGGAGGGGGCTCAGAGTAGAGCCGCTGCTCCTCCACATTGAGAGGAGTCAGTTGAGGTGGCTCGGGCATCTGGTCAGGATGCCTCCTGGACGCCTCCCTTTGAGGTGTTTCAGGCACGTCTCACCGGGAGGAGGGCCAGGGGAAGGCCCAGGACACGCTGGAGGGACTATGTTTCTCGGCTGGCCTGGGAGCGCCTTGGGGTTCCTCCCGAGGAGCTGGAACAAGTGGCTGGGGAGAGGGAAGTCTGGGTCTCTTTGCTTAGGCTGCTGCCCCCGCGACCCGACCCCGGATAAGCGGAAGAAAATGGATGGATGGATGGATAGCATTTTAGCTAATTTTAGCTATCATTTGGTTTTTGGGTTGATTTAAACAAACTGAATGGGTTGTTATTGTTAACCAATATGTTCAATAAGCCAATGTGACCACCAAGCAGCCATTTCAACTATCTTAAGCCATCTTTAGCTATTCTCAACAGTCTTAAGCTATCTTTAGCCATCTTAAACTATCTTAAGCACGTTACAGTTCAACTTTCAACATAATTCCTTCAGGTGGGCTTCAACAAGGAGATGTCAGGCATTTTCAACTATTTTAGCTATTTCCAACTATCTCATGCGCATTTCAGGCTAATAGGTTAAGCATTTTTCTTAAGCCTTGTTTAACCAATCTTAAGCCTGTTTTCAACCATCTTATGCCTCTTTACTGCTGTCTTTAACCATGTCTCATCTTTAGTCTTTTGCCGATTCTTCACATATCAATGAATGCATTCTTCATAACAGTTGACCTTTGCTCTTCTTCTACCAGTGCTGTTCAGCCAGATGATGGACTGTTTTTCAGCTCCCAACTCAGCTGTTTCAGCTGTTTTTCTACAATTTACCATGATTTCAGGATATTACTACATCAATTTTCATTTGAAATCTTTCTGTCATTGACTTCAGCTTTACAGTGACTTCTGCTGATGCTTAAGCAAAAGTTTTTCAGCCATTGTCTGCTCTCTTCAACTAGCACATTACAGTTCAACTTTCAACATATTTCCTTCAGCTGAGCCTTCCACAAGCTGACTTAAGCCATCTTCAAAGATATTCAGCCATTTTTAACGCCATTCAGCTATTGTAGCCTATTTTCAGCCATTTTCAGGTATATTCAGCAGTTTCAACAACCTTACACACATTACAGTCGAACCTTCAACATATTTTCTTCAGCTGATCTTTCAACATCACCTGAAGAAAATATGTTTAAACCATTTTTTTAAACCATTTTCAACAATTTTAATAGCATTTCAGGCCAATAAATTCAGCATTACAGCATTCACACAGCTGTTATGCAAATAACAGCTTTTTCTAGTTTTGAATCGATTCTTATGAAAACTCTTAAAAATCGGTTCATACGTCCAAAAATTGATTTAATCGTTTACCATTGTTTTCCCCTTTTTACAGGTAAAATAGGAGGGAAAATTCCAGATGGACATTTTAAGGCTTAGGTCTGAAAGGGTTAATATGCTGTAGTTTCCCCCGCTGAACTGTAACCCCATCCAGTGTTGTGTCATTGAATTACTGTCACGTAATTAAGGTAACAGCTCAAAAAAATAAAAATGGAATCGGAACAGATTTGATTGGATCAGATCGTGATAATTGATTCCAACTCTTGAGAATCTGAAAAGAATCGATTCTTAAAATTTGAATAGATACTCAGCTCTAACCAACTCCATTCTTGTTTTGATGCAGAAGACCAGCGGCGCTACTGCAAGGTCCCCTTAGATGGAGCTTCTCATCCTAGCTCTTAGGCTGAGTCCGGCCCCCCTACGAGGAAGCTCACTTCAGTGGTTTATGTCTCGTTCTCTTCATGATCCATATGTCACGACTGCGACTAAGGACAAGAACTCAGGTGGAACCGTCAGTCAAGAGGTTTGCTTCTTGACTCAGCTCTTTCTTCACCATAACAGACCAGAGCAACGCCAGCTTGGGAAGCTGAAATACCTAGGCACAATGCTACTAGACACGCTATTGGCTACTGTTCACAAAGCAGCCAATCCAGGAGGGCTATTTATTGTTGTTTGGTGCTGATTGGCTGTACCCCTAAGAGTGGAGATAAAGAAGACTGTAGATGTTAGCCTTTGTGGTAGCGCTAAGTCGGTTTCCACTTTCCATAATAATGCATATTATGGTATATTTGACATGTGAACTATTAAAATAGGCGTTGTCAAGTATTTATGGATTTTGCCTTTTTGTAGGTGGCTGAGGTCCCTAAGCCCCTTGAACACCTGGGGTCCAATGCAAATATTTTTTTGCTTCTGGGTTCCCTCTTGGTGAATTACCTTCAGCCTGTAATAACACTTTTTACATATTTTTCAACACATTTTATCAAAACACCGTGATAAACATGATGAATTTACATACAATCATCCTATCTCTTTGGTCAAGTAGTGTGACGAAACTGCACATTTTTTATAGCCCTCCTCAGATTGGCTGATACGCACCTCCTGTTATCTCCATTCCCAGAAGTCCTCAGGCTCTTGAGTTTTGACTTAGTGGGAGTTTGACTGAATGGACTGAACATTTTGCTGCGTTACTTTAAATTTGTTGATTGGTCCTGAAAGAATTTGTTTGCTGTCCCAACACACCTGGTTGTGAACAGTGGTGTCGCCTAGCCTGGACATTCCCGGCTCTAGCCCCAAACTTTTTTCATTGAACCCTGAATGTTTTTTTTTTCACCCCAGAAGGAATACGTTTACATTAATTGAGCCGCCCTATGACATTAATGAAGAAGGCTTCGGTGAATGCAACAGAGCCACGACGGTATGACCAATAAGAGAGGAGTTGCACTAAAACGGTGAATCCTCCGTTTTTTATTGGCTGATTAATCTAAAGTCTTATTGAGAGCGGACAGAAAATGGACATCAGACGATTTTTGTTTGACAGAAATAAGAGGGACAGTTCTTATGTTGCGGTGGCTGGCAGTGGGCGGCAAAACTCTAGGCCAACATATAAAACATTTAAACAAACAAGCAGGGGCGTTGCGTGGCGCAGTGGTTAACGCAGGCGCCCCATGTTCAGAGGCCTTAGTCCTTGATGCGGTTGTCCAGGGGTTCGCTTCCACACCGCGGAAATTTGCCGATGTCGCTTCCCCACTTCTCACCCCCTTTCTGTGCAATCCACTGTTTCAATAAAGGCCACTGTGGCCACCAAAACTTTAAAAAACAACAAACAAAAAAGCAATTTAAATCCTGTAGCTATGCCTTCGAGATTATGTGAACATTAGGCAGATCATTCCCCACAGCGGTGTTTGCGAAAACACGTCGGACATCGGTACTGATATCAGTTAAAATTGTCCGGCAAAAAACTTAAAATTGTCGGACATGTTGACTGACGTGCTTCTCTAACCTCTATTGCCATTGCAAGAAAATCTTACATAAAAAGGGGGTTTGCGTCCGTCTGCGTCTCCCCATTGATCTCCCTACAACTTCTCATAACTCCGGAGCCCGGAAAAATCCACATGCTTTTCCCCCGACCCGTAACTGGTGGCTTGCTTTTAGCGGCACCAGAACTTACTGCAAAGTTCTGAAACATATACACTTGTATTTTTTGTACTTGCGCGGCAGTAGTCACTTGTTCTGCCATGCAGATACAGTTTTGCTCACACATCTGCGTCCAGGGGTGGGCTGGCCATAGGGACATCCGGGAGTTTTCCCGAACAGCCGGTCTGTTTTGGGGCTGGAAGGTCTTATTCTTTTGTACTCCAAAAGCAGCCGTGGTTGAGCCACTCTGATTATGCTGTTGTGTGTCCCTTTATATAGAAGATCTTTGTGAGCGGTAGGCTACAGTTGCAGCGCACCTTTGCTGTGCTCTACTATCAGTCTGCAGAGATGTTCTGCTTATGTTATGAATAGCCTACATATTTGAGTACTATTTGGTTAAAACATTTCCATGCAAGGCAATAACTTTTTGAAAGTGATCTTTTCAGCTCTTGCATGCTGCATATAATAAATCCTTTCCATTTTATTTACCTGGAATGTTGCTATCACCGCTGCCCATTTATTTGATCCGGAGATAGTTGTACAAAAACCAAATATGGTCCACGGCTCCTGGTGTAGGGGCCGTAGAAAAATCTCTCTCTCTCTGGTGCTCTCAATTACGCTACGTTTGGAAATATTCCAGCATGTTTTTATGTCGCGACCAGAGGTGGGTAGAGTTTGAAAAAAATTATTCTCAAGTAAAAGTAGCATTACTTTAACATATTTTTGATAGTAGCCGTCCAAACAATTACTCATGTAAAAGTAAAATAGTAATATATCGCTCAAGTCGTTTACTGAGTACCTGATCAGAACATCAGATCAGCTCTATTAGCACTGATTTTTTTTTTAAATGATTTCATCAGACAGCAGAGGAAACTTTTTCAAATCGAAATGTTCATAAAACAATAAGTGATGTATCTATGTTAGAACAAGGTAAAGTGCTTCCAGTGGCTATATGTAGTGTTTACCATATATTCTGTTCATCTCCAAAGCTTAGAAGCTAGAAAATAAAATTAGAACAACAAAGCTTGTGTACAAACAAGGGGTATCACTTTAACATAAACTGTAGGTTTGTGTCCTTGTCTGATGCATTTTTGGTTAGAACAAGTTTGTTTGGATTCAGTGAAATTACTCTCTGTAGGTAGAATATCAAGAAATGTTTTGTCAAGTAAGAGTAGCGATAATTACTTTATTTACCTTAACAAATACTTCTGCTTGAGTAAAAGTTAAAAACATTATCCAAGTAAATGTTAGCTAATTGAGTAAATGTAACTAGTTACTACTCACCTCTATTCATGACAACATACAGTAAAAACCAGTTATACTACCAATAAAAGTATATTTGTTAAAGTTATAGTTCCAATTGGATCCTTTGTGCGACCTGCTGTGTTTGACCCTAAAGTGAGTTTAATTCAGTGCCTCATATTAAAAATTATTATAGGTAATAATGCTTCAATAATAATGTTTATATAACAGTAAAAATACTTCATTAATACTGCTGAGCAGGGGTGTATCTAGGAAGTTTTTTAAAAAGGGCTAAATGGGGGCCAGTGTTGATCGTGGGGTGTCACTCTAAAATAAAAGCAGGGCTGTAATACAAAAGGGGGCGGGGCCTAGACTGAGTGACAGACATCAGACTCACAACATGGAGGTTTAAAATTAAAATACATAAAAAGATACATAATAACCCATAAATAATTCTATCTAATTAAATCCATTTCTCTGTCTTATCATTCATTAGACTATTATCTACAGAAGAAGTGATAATGTAGGCATCTTCATAAATACAGAATAGAAGGAGCTGCTTCAGAAGGCTGGGCAGGATTAAAATCACTGACTGATTTAATATTTTGACCGATGATTGTCTGGGAGGAAACAAATCAGAGTATACTACTAGAATAAACTAGACTGCAGCACTGATTAAATCAACAGTTTTACTTTTGTTCTGAGTGCAAAGACCGATGTCTTGACTGGGACTTTTCTAGTTAAAACTATATAATTGAGCCAATCTTCCCCAGTAAATGACACTTGTCGCAAAGGTCAGTTCCATTTTATGATTACCTTTTGATAACGTCTATTCTGATGAAAGAAATCTGATGTTATACTCAGTTTACAGATGACCTGATCAGGACAGAGAATGAGGAAAAGAGCAGCAGACACAGAGGTACTAACCGTTGTGCTTGTCAGGGAAAATGAAAATAATTGTTACCTGTTGATATCAGTACTGATTTTAGAGCTCTTGTTTACATTGTCACATTTAAGTTTGAAAATAAATACATTTTGAAGCACATATTGCTGTGTTTGGCTTTGAGCAATGTACCACGAAGCTCAAGAAAGCTTTAATAAAAAGCCTTTTTTACTGATTAGGTGAACCCCAGATTCCTCTACGAGGGAGTGGGCTTAGCCCCCAATGTTTCCAGGTCCTGGAAACGCCCCTGGTTGTGAATCCAGATGAGATGAAGAAATTCCAGACCCAAAGCTGGTGCCAGGAGAAACTAAGAGTGCTTGCTGTTCAGAGTGAGCTATGGCAGGCAGAACTGCTGTTGGTGCAAAAAAAAGGAAACTAGAATGCTAGAGCAGAAACACAAGTCAGACTCAGTAGGTCATTCGCTCTTGTTCTGTTCCTGGCTATAGGAGAAACTTGGTTGGCATCTTTGTGCGCATGCGCGACTGGTTGGGTGGCAAGAAAACAAACAAAATGGCTGACTACAAAGACGCGACGAACACTTCCAAGAGCGTTAGCGAGCGAAATCCCCAATATTTAAGCACTTTAACGTCTGAAGAGAGAAGCTTAAAATCCACCAAATCGAAGTTATTCAAAGCCCATATGAGATCTGGGGAAATCGTTGGTCCCATTCGCCGGTGTCTTGCCCACAAATCTGCTGGGGATACATTTATTTCTATTTAATAGAAAGCCCTGAACCCTTCAGTCATGAAAAATTAAAAGCTTTTAAAAGTCTGGAGGCCTACTATTATTTTTGTTTCTAGGAAAGTTGGGCCAATCTCTTCAGCGAAACAGAAAGCCGTGGTCGCGCTTAAAGCAGAGGTCAGACCTGGCCAAGCAGTGACAGCGTGATTCCTATCACCTGTGGGTGATTGCCAAAGAGAACGGCGAAATCGCTGCGTCTGCAAAGCCGGGTAAGTCTTCATTGATCACTGTCCTCATTTATTTTTGGAAATGTAGTGGCTGTTGTAAAAATTTCAGTCGGCCTGTGGCTTGAGAATTTCAATGGTGTCTGGTCTCTAGGACTTAAGGTGCGTCAACGTCGAAAACGCGGCGCACGCCCAAGTTGGACGTCTGAACATTCGCAGCTCGACGCGCCTCCAAAGCGAATTGGACGCGCGTCAAGCCAGAAATACGCAACTTGTGGGAGGAGTTAGTGCCAAATGGTGTTTTTGTAAAATGGCAGCTGTCGATCTAGTGGAAAATAACTGTAAAATAGCGGGACAGTAGGCTAGCATTGTTAGCATTTGCGCAGGTTCGCTTATATTCCTCCAAGTGAGGTCCTTTTTATTCCCGTCTCTGTAGAGAAAGCAACTGGTGTCGTATAGCTCGGGGTGATTAGCGACGGCCGTTATCAGTATTTCCTCCATGTTGAATGAATGAATTTTTCCAGACATGACCCCGTGAACTGCATCACATGACACCGCGTCACCAGGCTCCTGATTGGTTGAACTTCCGATTTTTCAACTTCAGCGGCAGACGTAAAACGCCCGCGACGCGAGAATGCACAAAATGCACCACATAAAATGACGCGCATATTTTCTATCGCGCGTCAAATTCGCGCGAATCTGCCTCTGACGCGTGTTAGCGCGCTTCTGTATTGTCAGGGTGCTGTCTATCACAGTTTGAGACACCTGAATCAGAACGCGAAAACAATATAAACCAGTGGATTTTAAAAATATGCAAACTTGAATGTTTTTAAAAACATGACAAATACATCGTCACAAGGACGTACCATCAACAAAATGAGCCTCTCAAACCCTGTCAGTTGCTGCAGGAATCCAGGCTTTCTTCGGAGCGTCCGGGTTTGATCTCCTGATCGCCCGCAACCATCTTTCGTTTTTCGCTGTCCTTTTTGGAGGGAATTCGGAAAAACTTTTTATCAGGCCCCCAACGGGCCGTACAACCGGCCACACAGCAAGAGTGAACCACCTGCTTTGCTAAATCCTTCTCCAAACATGCAAACAATGGAATCATAGTTAAAATACGAAATATACGTTTTTTTCTTCACACCCTATCCCGTGATGCAATGCGAGAAAACATAAACATTGACTTAACAAAAGATTGAATTCCACCTCCATGTTTTTCCCTCTTTCATTTTAATTAATATTTAATAAAACCCCTTCTCCAGTTAAAATAATAAATTTTAGATAGAAGTTAAACCTTTAATCAGGTAAAAATATTTAACACGCAGTTTCTCACTAAGTTCCCTTTTAGCTGCAATAAAGCAGTAAGAATATTTATCTTTAGATTATTTGGGTTCCTTTTAATTAAATATTTCCTAAACAGATCTTGATGTGATTGCAAATAAAGTAATTCTTAATTACATTAATCATTAGCTCTCAGGGGTTTTTGTTGTTATCTTTCTATTTCATTTCAAGTGGTCATTGTAATCTATAGGAATAAACAGAAATCTCCTTGTTTCTTCTAATTTGTTATATAAATTGTTAAAAAGGAGGGAGAGAATTCCTCTGCAGATTGAATTTGATTGATTATGTGAGTGATTTATTTATGCACATCAAGAAAGAAAAATATAGCTCATTCACATTAGTAGAGCCTTTAGTCCTAGACTCTGTAGAAAATAGATGTAAGGTATACAAGTATATGCCTGTATCCAAAATATGTTGCTTGAAAAACCCTTTTAAATGTGCCTTTGGAGTTAGGAAGGATGATGGTGATGTGAATAAGTGCTCTGTATGATGATTTCATCATCTATAACAGGTGCAGAAAATCACTGGAGCTGTTTTATGGTTGTCAATGTGCAGCCCCGTAAACTTAATCATGGGGATTAAACTCATTCTAGGTTAGCTAGCTAAGTAAGTTATTTTTGCTAATCTTTCACTTTCATTCCAGTAGCCTACCTGATAATTTTCAGAAAAATCTATCTTCTTCAAGTCACTTACCTTTGTGCACATGAGATTTTGACACAGGATATATTGAACAAAAAATTGATTTCAGAACAAAATATTGAATATCAATAAACATTGTTAGCTTAGTTGAATTTATCCTACATTAGTTTAGTTTATTCCACACCTTAGTTACTTTATCTTACTTCATCTTTCCTTTCCTTAAATTATCTAAGCCTAGTTTAACCGGTGTAGTTTATATTATAGTAGTTTAGCTTATTTTAGCTCAAATTGGCTTTCCTATCTTTGCTTCACTTAAGTTATTTAAGGTAAACTTTAAGTTATTCCATTGTTTAGTTTAACCTATATTAGCTTAGCTTATTTTAGTTTACATTAGGTCTGTTTATTGACTTAAAGGGGGGGTGGCACCTTCTTCTTATGCAGAAAGAGCAATTCTGAGGTCCATTACATCAATAGTTTTACCTGAAATAGATCTGTAAGTTCAATAAATGATTTATACTACCGATCTGAAATGTTGCACTCACAGCATGTCCGCACTGAATGCCTTGAAATTAGCTGCATGTCTCTTTAAGAGTCTCGGACACGCCCCCTTCAACACGCTGCCGTCAGCGTCATCACAACATTCTCCAGTCGCATGGGGACAAAGCATCACAGCACTGTAGCATCGGTGCGCCGGACTTTTGGAAGACAGGCATATCTTTGGGTTTACTATGGCCACGCAGGACATAGTACAAGCATGTGCATTTGATCCCGCACTGCGTCAGGCAATGCTCCCAACGCATCTAGTTTGACGCATGTACGTTGAAGCTTGCAACGCTTGCTTCACATCGCACTGCGTCAGGCAATGCTCCCAACGCATCTAGTTTGACGCATGTACGTTGAAGCTTGCAACACTTGCTTCACATCGCACTGCGTCAGGCAATGCTCCCAACGCATCTAGTTTGACGCATGTACGTTGAAGCTTGCAACGCTTGCTTCACACCGCACTGCGTCAGGCAATGCTCCCAACGCATCTAGTTTGACGCATGTACGTTGAGCAAAAAAGAGCGTGAAGAAGATACGTGTGGTGACGTCGCTACAGTGAGACGCTCTGATTGGTTGGCGCACTGCGTCAAGTCCGTCAAAAGTTCAGCTAGCTGAACTTCTGCGTTGCTTGCATTTGCTACGTTGCCGCTTGAAACGCAGGTAACGCTTGAAAAGTTGACGGAGCCAACGCACACAACGCACCGCAGAGAGTCTGACGGACTCAACCGTAGACTTTACATGTAATCTTGCCGCAACTGACGCTGACGTTTGGGGCGGTGTAAATGCACCATTAGGCATGTTTTTAAGGAAGGAATGGCATAAGAATGTGATTATAAGCTTTAAAAAGTGGATTTTACATGCCACCCCTCCTTTAAGCTTATTTTGGCTTAGCTTATTTTAACTTACATTAGCTCAGTTTATTGACTTTAACTTACTTTAGCTTAGCTTATTTTAGTTTACATGAGGTCCGTTTATTGATTTAAGCATATTTTATCCTAAATTAGCTCCATTTAACTCAATTTGACTTCAGCTTACTTTAGCTTAGCTTATTTTAACTAACATTAGCTCAGTTTCCTTTGTTGAGATTGACTTACTTTAGCTTAGGTTATTTTAGCTTACATTAGCTCCGTTTGACTTTAGCTTACTTTAGGTTAGCTTATTTTAGCTTACATGGGGTCCGTTTATTGACTTAAGCTTATTTTATCTTAAATTAGCTCCACTTATTGACTTTAGCTTACTTTAGCTTAGCTTATTTTAACTTACATTAGCTCAGTTTCCTTTATTGACTTTAACTTACTTTAGCTTAGGTTATTTTAGCTTACATTAGCTCCGTTTGACTTTAGCTTACTTTAGGTTAGCTTATTTTAGCTTAAATTGGCTCCATTTATTGACTTCAGTTTACTTTAGCTTAGCTTATTTTAACTTACATTAGCTCAGTTTCCTTTGTTGAGATTGACTTACTTTAGCTTAGGTTCTTTTAGCTTACATTAGCTCCATTTGACTTTAGCTTACTTTAGGTTAGCTTATTTTAGCTTACATGAGGTCCGTTTATTGACTTAAACTTATTTTATCTTAAATTTGCTTCATTTATTGACTTTAGCTTACTTTAGCTTCGCTTATTTTAACTTACATTAGCTCAGTTTCCTTTGTTGACTTTAACTTACTTTAGCTTAGGTTATTTTAGCTTACATTAGCTCCGTTTGACTTTAGCTTACTTTAGCTTAGCTTATTTTAGCTTACGTTAGCTCCGTTTACTGACTCTAGTTCACTTTAGCTTAGCTTGGCTTCCCTTAGCTTAGTTACTTTATCTTGCTTTAGCTTAACCGACTTACTAGTTTAGTCTGACTTAGTTTAGAATATTTTAGCTTACCCTATCATAGCTAGGCCTAGTTAAAAATGTTTAAGTTTAACTTTGAGTTATCTTGGCATGGTTTTGGTACTTTGTCATTTTTATCTCTCTTACCTGCTAGTTTACCCTGTCTTAGTTTGGAATATTTTAGTTTACCCTGTTCTGTTGTAATTTAGCCTATTCTATTTTAGCTTAGTTTAATTTATTTAAGTAGAACTTTGAAATATTTGGCATTGGCTTAGTTTAGCTTGTTAGCTTAGTTTAATTTAACCTATCTTGTCTCACTGTAGTTATTTTAGCTTACCTTTATTTTGTGCTCCTTAGCTTAGTTAAGTTTAACCAACGCAAGATTGATTTAGCCTTCCTCAGTTAAGTTTAGTTTATCTGACCTTGGCTTAATCTCTCTGTTAAAGGATCAGGGGGCCGGTTTGAAGAAATTAAACTCGCGACTGCGGTGGCCGATGCTGCAAGTAACTGCAGCCACTGCGGGAGCGTGCACAAAAAGTAAATAATTTAGTGACGTAGCGCACATCGCCCGCTGTACGACAACAAGCAACATGTCTAGCGAAGAAGTAAGTAATAGTGTTTACTTTGGTGTAAATATCTTTGAAAACATTAGCATGTTAATTCATATATATACCAGTAGTGATGTAGAGTCCGGGTTCTATCTCTTCCTTCTTCCTGTTAAATCGAGAACGCGCAAGAATTATGGATTGACGTCACATCCGCGTGTAATGCGGGAAATTCGGCCACCGAATTGCAGCCTATTTTGCAGCACACAGTCTTTTCAAGATAATGGGATTACACATTGGTGGGCTCATTTTTCTTGGTTTAAAACACTTCATTACCCAATACAAAACTGAACATGAATATAATTTAGTTTAGAAATCCAGCCCCCTGATCCTTTAAACCTACCTTAACCTTTCTTTATCTATGTTAGCTTCTTTAAGCTTTTAGTTTAGCTTAGCCTATTTTAGCTTTCTGGCGTGTAGCTTACTTTACGTAAGCTACAAAACTCAATTACAGTAACCTGCTTATAAATATTTGTAAGCAGGTTTTTAGTTAAGTCAAGTTAAGATAACCAGATTTAGTGCAACACTGCATTGATATTTCAAATTAAGCTTTTATTAAAAATGTAAGTGGGCATATTCTAAGATTTATTATAGCAATCACTTCATACATTTTTTATCTTTTGCTTCTAATTCTTGGATCTCACTGAGTAAAAATATTAATGAGGAAGAGATACACAAATAGCACCAACACTCAACATTAAATTGTTTCTTTTAGTTTTGATAAAGTAATGTAGTGTGATAAAAGTGAATCACAAATAACAAAAGATCCATTTGGATTCAATCATTCAATCAATTATTTACTGAATATTGATTGATCATGCTGCATGCTGCTGATGATAAAACCGAAACATTCAAAACAGACGTAAACATTTCCGATACAGAATACATCAAAAATGTACGAGTAAACCTCTGGGACTGAGTAGATAGAAAGGTATGTGTTGACTGACAATCAAAGAAGAGAAAAGTTGGAGTTTTTGTTCGGTTGTTTTTCCCACCCTGATGCTTTTAGAAACCACAAACCATCTGACTTCTTTTCACAGGAAGAAGAAAAAACAACATTGTATGTTTGTCTGTTTTACAAGGGCCTTGGTTGGATAAGTGGTCATTTGTAGAAGCCTCAGCTCAGTTTTCAGCTAACAAGAACAACATGAAAATCAATACTTTTTTACAGTGATCATTTGTTTCTGCAGCTCTCTCTTGCTTTGCAGTGTTCTTGTTCTCCTGGCGAGCTTCCTTCTCCAACTGAACAAGATCAAAAATGCTCAGAGAAGAGCGGCTCTTTCCACTCCCTCTCTCTCTTGCTCGTGGCGAATGTAAACCAGATTCATTTTGCATGTTTTCACATGAGTCCAGCCTTCGCCTCTCGGTCTTTAATTGTCCGTCATTCTCTGGTGCTTTTTTTGCGGCGTGGCCATCACAGAGCCGAGCCCCGTCGAGAGACGCCGAGTTTGATGTCGCGGAGCTGGAGGAGTTGCAAACGAGAGCGTGGAGGAGATGCGATCTGAGATACTTCTGTCTGAACAAAGGCAGTTACTTTAATTAAAAAAGAGGAGAAAACCCTGCTTTCAGGGCCCGAAACACACAAACTGTTTGCTGAGGGTTTAACACTCGAGAGGCTGAGCTGCAGCCGCTTGACAGCTGCTTTGAATTGTAGGAGTACATTTTCAAACTGTCCCTCCCTGCCTGTTTTATTCAGACCAGGCGTTGTGGTCACATCGGCTCTGTTTGGTTTCTACATCACATAAAGTCATGATAATTGGTATTTATTCCGTGATGGCGTTTTGTGAAAACTTTCAGTGCCTATAAGTTTTTTTTCTTCTCACATTCCTAGAACCAAACAATAAAGTGTAAGCGCTGAAGACTAAAAGTCTGGCACGCTGTGAGCATGTACAGGTAAATAAAAAACACCTGTGACGTAGAAATGCACCGATTGCTCAGCAGGTTACTGGAACAAACCGACTTTTCAGTTTAATCTAATTTCTTGGCTTTTTGTTTGTTTGGTTTTAGTTTTTTTCCGCACATGTTTTAATGGTTTGGTGTTCATTTTA
The DNA here is from genome assembly GCA_963556495.2 of Valencia hispanica. Lineage (NCBI taxonomy): Eukaryota > Metazoa > Chordata > Actinopteri > Cyprinodontiformes > Valenciidae > Valencia > Valencia hispanica. The sequence continues at coordinate 26,628,453 of OY747723.1, forward strand.
TTACCGATTTATTGATCATACACCCTTAAAAGTGCTAAGGATGGCAATGTTCATTTTAAAAGTTCCTATAGAAATGAGTTTTGGCTTTTCTTTATGATTAACACTCTTGAATTTAGTCAGAAATCAGGTAATATGAGGGCATCAGTTACAGGTGATGGCTAAACAGAAACTCTGAATTGTGTCGGTGTAGAAAACAGCAATCGGTGCATTTTTTTCCTCTCCATGTCAACTTGTGAAGAAATATGAGCCGAATTGGAGATTAAAAAGAAAAGGCGAAGCAACAAATCAAACAAAACATCTACATTTCATTCTCTACATGAGCTGAATTGACAGTGCAAAGGTTGTAGTGTATGAAAAACAGAAACCATTAGATGGTGATATTCATTTAAATAATGTTACGTTTGCAGCATCACAACTGAAGGATCATACTTTTTGTTTACTTCTATTTTGTTCATGTTGAATTGAACTTCTTTAAGAGGAATTAAGGAACAAGTTCACACCTTAAAAATGTTCCTGTTATTTTGGCTTCCTGTTGTGGATGAAACAAGTTGTGTTAATGTACAGATCGTGCATTTTTATTTTGTATTTTTGCAAAACAAAGGAACTGTAACTTATTGCAAAAATGTTTGTGTAATGTTCTGAAAATACATCATCAGTCATCGTGGTTTATGTGGTCAGAATTAACCGACTGTAAAGTTGTGTTAAGACGGTGGTTTTCAGCTTTGTTTTGTAAATATACAATAATTTCCTGTGTGTTTTTTTTCTCTCCCTGTAATTCTGTGGAAAATATATCAATTGTTCTGTTTTATTTCTGGGTTTTTGTTGTAGATTCAACCAAAAATTCACTCACTGTAAAGTTGTGTTAGGAATATCAGGAAGTAGTTTGAAGTTTTCTTGTAAATCTATGAGAAGTTTCTCTACAATCTGAGCGTAAAGTTGCTGAAAATGTCTTTATTTTGGTTCCATATTGTGGATTAAGCTTGGATTTACTCAGCGTAAAGTGCTGATAGTGTACTTTATCGTGGTTTTATGTGTAAAGTTCCTGATTGTGTCTTCTCAACTATTATGTTTTTCTTTACTTTATGTAAAGCTGAGACCTTGAGACTTTGAGAAACAAAATTGCTGTGTTATGTTGTAAATGCACATTAGCTGTACAGTTAATATACTTTCATTCTGGCTTCATATTGTAGACTACAACCAAAATATATTGATTGTAAAGTTGTTCTAAGAATTTAAAAGTGATTTGCAGCATTCTGTTCCAAATACATGGTACAGTAAATCTGTTTAGTCCATCATTATGTTTTTGTTCTGGGTTTGTTTGTTTACTAACTTTGTATAGTAGCATTTAATATGTTTAAGAAAGGGTTTGCAGCACTGTCTTGTAAATTCAAATGAATTTCCTGTGAAATTTAAAGCACATTTTCATGTACTTTAACTGAAAATGTATTTTTCAGTTGTAATATTTTGAATGTGGCTTCATTTTGTAGCATGAAGGGATATTTACTTAGTGTAAAGTTGCGTTTTACTAGATTGTGTGGTAAAGAACAGGTAAATTCACCTGCAGATTTACCTATAAAGTTGCTGATAATATGTAATTATTAACCATGAGTATTATGCCTTAATTCTTATTTGATATTATAGTATGGTTGTCTACATTTTTCTGTAGGGTTGCTGAACATGTATTATCGATGAAAAGGTTTTGACCATGGCTTCACATAGACTAAAACCAGAATTTATTCGCCACATGTCGTGTTAATAATTAGAGAAAGTGTTTGCAAACACTACGTAGTTTCACGTATAATTTTCTTGTATTTAATTCTCAATCATTGTGTTTAAAATCTGGCTTCATATTGTTATATTGTAAATCAACCCAAAAAGTTCACTTTGGTGTGAAGTTGTTTTTCACGTATCAAGAAAGTATGTGGCAGGATTTTGTTAATTTCCAGTAAATCTACCTATAATGTTTCACCACTCATGTTTTAATTCTCGCTTCACACAGTAAACAGCAGGAATTTACAACCTGTAAATTTGTGTTTGGATTGACAGCATGCTTTAGTTCAGACTGTTTAAAGCAGAATTTCTATGGTGTAAAGTTGTGTTAAACTAGTGTGTGTTTTATTGTAAATATACAAAAATATCCTGTAAATTTAAGCTGTAAAATTGCTAAAAATGTGTTATCATGTGTTCGTATTCTTGGCCATAGCCAGAAAAGACTTCATGTAAATTTGCATCATTAAGATGATGAGCTGGTGTTCAGCCCTGAGATGTAAATTCACATGAGTTTCTTGTTTCACTCCTGCTGTAACCCTAAAGGTTTAATCCTCCTGCTGCTCGATTTTCTTTTCCAAACCAGTTCAGGGCTCAACTTGCATGACGATCCTCCAGATTTTTGTTCCTGAGGTGTTCCAGGTGCGCTGAGCTGGGTAAAATAAATTCCCTGTTATCCCCACGTCCCGATGGTACACAAACTCATCGCGGGACTCTGGAGGAGCAGAAGCCGAGTCGTTGTTTGGCTTGGAAACTGATCAGATTTGAGCGTAAGTCGTTGGCACTGATATATTTATATGAGCCAAAAACGTCAGCGTCTGTCTATCCTCGTCCTTCTGACTGAACCTTCATGACAACCTTCTGCAGAAAGATTTAGTGATTTGAAGCCCCCATCAAGCCTCAGGTTGAGTGAATATATTTTATAATTCTGAAGCATTTTCTGGATGTTTGCTTTATTTTCTGCTGCCTCTCATCTGCTGAGTTTTATGCAAAAAGGCTCTTCCCCTCATGAGTATTCCTCGTCTCGCAACAGGTCTGGGTAAAGCCGTCTGATTATTTCCTGCGAGGATGGAGGGACAGAGCAGGAATTCATCACTGGATGCTCTGCGTCGTCACGTGACTCGCAGATCTAAATTAGGCCAATAATCAGGGACGCCTGGCGGCTGAGCTGCTTGATGCACAACATGTACATGCTGCCGTGCTCAGGTCCCGAGGCGCTGCATGCATCGGCATCCTTCTTCACTCTCTGCATCCCAATGTTGGCTTTTAAAGGTAAACCGAGGTGAGAAATGTGTTACATTTCGACAAATCCAAGCTGTTTGACACGGGTCCTATGTTCCCTCTGACCTCACTTTAGTGATTTACATCTTGAAGCTGCATCTTGTTCTGAGTTTCTCCTGCCGACTCGTCGCTTCAGGGAGCAGGAGCTGACGGCGCAGCACCGACTGTGTAACCCGAGCTCACAAACAGAAGCTGGAACTCCACCGAAGAAAAGACAGCGAAACATCCCTGCAGCCTCTCTGCAGCGACTCAACTACTGCAGAGAGGAGACGCACAAAGACAAGCAGAGGAAATCTGCAGAGTGGCACAAGATTCAGATCGGGGTCAAAGTAAAAAAAAAAAAGACGTCGTTTTTGGAGTTTAAGATTTTATTCAGAGAAAAAAAAAGACAAAAAAAACATTTTTTTTCCAGAAATGAAGCAAGAATGTTGTTTTTTTATTAAAAAATCAACCAATTCCCCCTCCCCTTATTTAAAGCCATATATTCATTAAGCACAAGGTCCCCCTATAGGTCACACAGCGACTGTAATCCGCTTTCACGGTGAATATGTGGCCCCACGGAGGAGGCCACTCCAGGCTCGCCGTGTGTGTGTGTGTGTGTGTGTGTGTGTGTGTGTGTGTGTGTGTGTGTGTGTGTGTGTGGGTGTGTGTGTGTGTGTGTGGGTGTGTGTGTGTGGGTGTGTGTGTGTGCGTGTGTGTGTGCTTGGTTTACATGCGCGCTCCGTGGCAGTAAATTACGCATGACGATAATTCAGCCAGGGCTGGATCCATAGACAGTAAAGACTCTCCTCTTCCTCGTCCTCTTTTGTTTTGGGTGAGAAGACTGGGGGGGGGTTAACGACAGAAATAGAGCAAATATTTAAAATAAAACTCAAACTTACCCAAAACCCAAAGGATGTAAAAATAAATGTTCATGCTTGTTTTTGTTTGTTTTTTTACCTCTGAAATAACCGTAGAATATCTTGCATATTAGACTGTGTGACCATTATGTCCTCCAAACCAGGCTGCAAAATCCCCCCAAAATTATAATAGATAAAACAAGCATATCCACGTAAATAAATATATCCATATTTATTTCATTCAATTTGGATTTTCATACAAAAGGCTCTTTGCTCTCACCCCCCCCCCTCCCGGTGGTGCCACTGGTGGCACACTCTAAAAGACAAAAAAGGCGTAAATATTAATTATTGACAAATAAACGTCGCATCTCATCTTAGCTCATGTTGTTCAACAAAAAAAAGTCAGCGGTGTGTTTTAAAAGACAAAGATAGGATGAGCTTATTTACACCAATTAAATTAATACAGACAGAGAAGTTGTTGCATCCCTCTGCACTGCATGTTTTAGATGATCCCCCGCTTTAACACGCCTGCTTCAGATGACCGCAGCTCAGCAAAAAGCCTGCTCGTCAGCCATCAGTTGAAGTCAGGGAAACATCTAAAACATGCAGGGCAGTGTGCCTTGAGGAGCAGGGTTTAAAAACTACGATAAAGGTGGCCGTCACGCGCTCCTGAAAACAAAGAAACAAACTGCAGAGACACGTTTAAACCAATTAATTTAATGAATGAATACGAATATAATAAATGTTGCAGCTAATTGAAGCTCTTTCAACTTTGTCTTCATAAAAGTGTTGCATGCTGCATGCCCAGTGACCCCGCCAACCTTTTGGAGGCGCACTTCCTCTTCCTCACGATTTTATCAAATAAAAGTAAATATTAAGAAATTTAAAATAAATCATAATTAATAGATTTACTGTTGATTCTCTAATGCTTCTTCTTTTTTTTGTTTTGTTTTCAGGTTTGCAAGCGTCGGTTCCCCTCTTTTGATTGATGATTTAATTAGCCATACAGTGGCGAGCTGCACGAGGACAGGACACCATAATGCTTTATTTACATAACCAATCAGGAAGCTGCAAAGGTGGAGCCTCCTCTCTGCTGCCCGGCGCCTCTAGACTGCGCCTTGTTCCAGTCAGACAAGCTGCTCGGATGCCTGCCTCCCTGCCTGAGCGCCGCGTTTTACAGAGTTTCTCAAATTCTCCCCCACATCATTTGCACAAATAAAACAGACGCAAAAGTTTGCGCTGCTTCTGAATGAATTAACGCGGGCATTGAAATACCTGGAAGCGCACCTGGTTGTACCTGGCTGCCTCCAGCGCGCAGGTGACGCTGCAGCGCAGGTGCGTCCCAGGTTGGAAATGGCAGCGATTTTCGATAAATAAGTAAATGTTTTTAAATCATTAAAATGTGCAGAAAACATTTATTCAATTTCTGTTTTTAGTATAAAAAACCCCGTATAAAATGCGTTTTTTTAGGATAATTAGATGAAATTCAGCATGAGTAAAATATGTGGATATGAAATAAAAATGGTCCTTACATGAGTCCAGCCGCTTCTCCTCTGATTCATGCGCGCAAAAATAAAGAGCAAAAACAGCCGCATGTGCTTAATATTTTCTATTGCACGGCGTCGAAGCCCGACACAGTTCTCCGCTAAATAAAAAAGAAGGGAGAGGACAGTGGAGGGAGGGAGGGAAAGACACAGAAAGAGAGAGAGAGAGAGAGAGAGAGAAAGAAAGGAGAGCAAGAAAAAAACACCCCAACCAACTTCAACCCAGAAGATGCTCACGTTTGACTCTCCTCAATTATCCCCTCCCGTGAAGATAGGTGGCGTGCGTTTCAGGGGGCTTCTCCTTCTTCTTCCCTCCTCTGTGTTCCGCACGGCAGAGAAAAAGGAGGTGGAAGGAGAGGAGAGAGAAAAAAATGTCATTAGAAGAGGCGTAACACGTCAGTCCCTACCCAGGTTTGTTTCCTGGAGTGGGTGTAAGACATCAGTTGTAAACCTGCCCTAGCAGGAATAGCGGTCCCTCCCTCCTCCCAACTATTTCTGAGGCTTTTATTTCTAAGGCTTTATTATTATCACCGGTGGAAAAGGATCCGCTCGCCATCATCCCTCCTCAGCAGCTCCCATCTGAAAGACGCTTCTTTTACGCCATCGGGTCATAAAAAATAAAAAAAACAAGCAGGTAGGTGCGCCTCTGATCATTCTTTTTTTCTTATTATTTCAGCTTTTTTTTCTCCAAGAGATTTTCTTGGATTTAAACTTTGCGCGCGTCCGCGTCAAACTTGGAGCTCAACTTCGGCTTACCTGTGCAGGTGGAAGGAAGGAAGGAAGGAAGGAGGGAATGAGGAAAGGAAAGGAAGGTGCGCTCCTTGTTCCTTATTTACCCCAACAAAAGGAAAAGGATGAAGAGGAGGCGTCCCGGTTGGAGCTGACAGTCCGGGGAAGCGAGCCCTCTCTCTGGACGCGGACCCCGCTCTCGATCTCTTCCAGCCATGCGTTCTCAACGGAACCAACATCTTCTGTGAATATCCAGTTCTGCTAAATCCAAGCGAACCGAGCCGATATGAACACCATCTCCTCACCGAACATTTATCCCTCTATTACTGGTTCGATTGGAACAGCGCGTCGAAAAATGATCCAAAGACGCCCAGCGCGAAATCCAAAAGCCAGCATCTAAACTCGGGGTCATATTTGGTGTTGGAACAGAAAGTTTGGATCAGATCTAAAATGAGTTTTTTGTTTTTGTTTTAATGCTTTAACTGGTACCGATCAGGGTTGGAAGTCGGGACATCTGGACCCATAATAAAGCGGCGTTTTTCCTCCCTCTCTTAGTTTGGTCACATTGCAGCTCGTTAATTGTCAGCGCGGAGGCTCTAATCCGGGTTTGAACGTCCAAATCGCGTCCGGGGTGGGTTTTTATTTCTTTATTTAATCATTTCTGTCCCGCTTGAACAATTTTTTTCTTCCCCCGATCTGTTATTTGTCTGGAGGAGTTTTGATTCAGCTTATTAATCAGAGGAGTGGAATTCCCCAGGTTTATTTTTACTTTTTAAAATAAATTAAAAAAACAAAACAAAGAAAAAGTGGAGGATTTTACTTTATTTTGTTTTCCCCTCATTAAAAATCCCTGTTATAAATGAGAATGAAGTTAAATGATAAAAAGTAAGGATCCCTGCTTTACGTCCCTCCACAATAAAAAAACCAACCCATTCCCAGTTTTCCTCTCTGACGCGCTGTGTCTCTGTTGTTTCCCTGCAGATATCAGGCTGAAAATCAAGGGATCGGGTCCATGCGAGCTGCCATCTGATCCCCCCCTCTACCTCCTCCACCACTTTCCACACTCACACACACACACCTATCAATGAAGCAGGAGATCATGGCGGATGGCCCCAGGTGTAAGAGGCGAAAACAAGCCAATCCGAGGCGGAAAAACGGTAAGCAGATCCCGGGGTGAGCGTGTTGTCTGTGGGGGGGGGGAGAGAGAGTTGGATCGGTGGATGTTGGAGGCGTCCGCGGCGGCTCCGCTGCAGGCTGCTGGGGCTCTTTACGCAGGGATGAAGGGGTCCGTTATCCGAGCTGTTGGATGGGTGGGGGGTCAGATGTTTGTCCTGAGTGGGGGGTTTGTTCATGCTGCATCCCGTTTTTGTCTGGAGCAACAAATAGCAAAAAAAGAAGGAAAAAAAAGTGTAATTTTGTGAGTTCTTTTAACCTGCTTTGCGTTCCTAAATTATCCCTTCTGTTAGAGCTGAAATAATCCCCCAAAGGGTCGCTTTGTTATTATTATTATTATTATTATTATTATAAATTATATTATTATTTTTATCCAACTATTCCAGCGTTTTTCCATCTGAAATTTGCAGAAATTAACAGGACATGTCCGATCAGCTGTGTCATTCCCAGTCCCGTTATTCCTCATCATCCCACACTTTATTATTTAATACTATTTTTATTATTGTTTAATTCAATTGAATCCCTGTCTGCACAGGTTATTTATCCAGATCAGATTTCATCTATTGATTTCACACAATCAATGGCAGACACACTGAACAGCACCACAGCAGATTTATTGTATTTAGATTTATATATATTTCTGTGTGTGTGTGTGTGAGTGTGCTGGATTTAAATGGAAAAGCAGAATAATGAGAGACGTTCATGGACCTGAGCACCTGTTTTAGTTATAATTATTGTTTAATGCGATGCAGGTTTAAATGTGACACCCTGGAGAAGCTGAGGAGATGCGGCTCAGTGTGTCAGGAGTAATTTTATCCAACCTTCTCCCCCCCCCCCAAAAAAAAAAAATCCATTTTTTTCCTCCTCCTTCTTCCCCCCCTTTTGGGAATGCAGAGGCTTACTGAGGCTTGGCCACTCTCTCCTTATCCCCCCCTCCACCGTCCCACTTTTCCCTTTCTCAGTCCCCTCTTCCTGCCTGGGTCGGTGGAGGGACGGCGAGAGCCCCTCGTTGCTTAATTTCTTATCCGACAGACAGAAATCCACAAATTCAACCGTCAATCCTTTTCTTGTAGTTTGGAATATTCTCCTCAGACAATCTAAGTCAAATAGACACGCAAATAGTCCCAGAATATTTGTCTGCGTTTGCAGAATTGAAGCGCTTCGTGATTTATCCAGACCTCCACGCCTGACATTTTGTCAACTCGAAACTCTTGTTTTGTTGCACAAAAAAAGAAAGAAAAAGAAGAAGAAGAGCAGCCTCTTCGCCTCTCCCTGGTGCGAAACTTGATCCGAGCAGCGTGAAGTTGTTTGAGAGTTTGGCCCCCGCCAGGTGTTGCCTGTCACATCCAGCTGTGAGCAGCCAACGGGAACACGCACACGCACACACATACAAACACCTCGGATTATTTTTTATTTTATTTTCTCACTCAACCAGCATCAAATGGCCACATTTACAGGAGAGGGGGGAAAAAAAACATACAAAAAACGACAGAATAGCTGCGTTGGTGTGTTTCTCCCGTGACTCCGGAGCGTTGGGAACACACACCGATTACATAACCTGAAGCAGCAGAAACAGGAGCAGGAATCAGGATATCAGTTTTAATCAGGATATCAGTTTTATGACAATATTATGATTATATTTTTAATCCGATTTTACATTTTTTATTTTCTTTTTAAAGTTTGCACAGGCACTCAGCTCAACCCCCCCTTTTATTTCTGTAAATCCTGCCACCATCACAGAGCATGTTGATGAAGGGGGGGGGAAAGAGGAAAAAATAGGAGGAGGGCTGCTTTTTGCAGGGCGCTCGCGGACAATTGATTGTCAGCGGTAATGTGTTTCATTTACATGTTTATACCGTCAATAGTGGCGGGGGGTTGTCCAGGCCGGCATTCAGGGCTGCCATTCCCACACGGGGCTGCACCCCACGCTCCTGCTGCAGCCGGAAGCTGATGAGGAGCATTCCTGTGGAAGGAAATCAGGGATTATTTACTTTAAATAAGAGATGAGACTCGGGCTGGAAAAGTGACATTTAGGTCTGATCTTCGGGGTTCCTTCCTGACTTTTCTTCCCTGATAATTAAATATCAGCTCATTTTCCTAGTTGGACATTGCTACCGTAATGTCACCTTCGATTTTTAGCCTGCATTTATTCAGTGTACAGCGTTTGGTTTTCCCATCTTTTAAATCATCCCATGCAAAATTAAGTTGAACTTTATGTATTCGTGCTTTTGAAAATTGACCAAAAGAAATCTGAGTTTTGCACCTTCGATTTAACGTTCATGTGTCGTGTGATATGGAGGGGGGCTTTCCTGCAGGAATTAAATCGGGAATGGATGCACACACAGAACTGGCTTTGATAAGGGAGATAAAAGCTAAAAGAAGCGTCCCTCAAAATGACAGAAACTAACGATCAGCCGGACTAGTTCCTCATTTTTCCTGGTTTCTTGACACATTTTGATGATTGTTATTAGTGCCGTTCTGATTGTTGGCTCTCCCTCCTGCTTGTGTGGAGATATTTCTGTGCCTGCCGGCCTCAGAACACACACTTGCAGGAGGCACGGCCGGCCCCCGGACCCCCTGACACCGCGGCTCTCTTTGGAATGCCTTAGGTACGATTTCACTTTCGCTCACATCAATGCTGACCTGAATGCCTTTCATATCTGATCCGCCGTGTCTCTCCTGGTAAACATCCCCCCGGGGGGAGAACAAAGAAAAAAAAAAAAAAAAGGAGCCTCCTCTTCTTCTTCTTCTTCTTCTTCTTCTTCTTCTTCTTCTTCTTCTTCTTCTTCTTCTTCTTCTTCTTCTTCTTCTTCTTCTTGTTCTTCCTCTTCTCCTTAATCACAATTCAGCCCCTCTCGCCGCCAGCAGCAGGGCTACACATTTGCATTCAGCATCAGAAAAGGGCCCGAGATGAAAAGAGGAGAGAGGGGGGGTTGGTGGTGGTGGTGAGAGAAGAAGAAGAGGAAGAGAAAAATGGAGGCAGAAAGTGGTGGGTGGGTGCTGGAGAGGAATAACCAGGGTGTTTGTGGTTGTTTGTTGCTCGTCCCCTGGTTACGAGCCTTTTATAGCCTCCTTACTCCAGCAGGGACCCCCGGCCCCTCCTGACAGACAGATAGTGTTACGAGATGGCATGCCCACACTATTCACAGACGCTCAGAAAAAAAAAGAAGAAAATAAATAAATAAATCCTGGATTGAGCAGATATGGAGCAGGTGTCTTCGCCCCTTATTTTTTTCCCTTTTCCTCGTCTTGTCTGCAGAGCGAGCGCGTTTAAATGAACGAATATTGAGACGTTCCCTGCCATCATGTGATACGGTTTCTCACCCACAACTTTTTCTCTATTCTGGTTAAGAAAGGGGATTATTGGAACACCTTCCCTCCCTTCCTCCCTCCTGGCCAGGCTGCGTGGGATTTAGGCAGATTTACTTCAGCAAACACCTTTAGACACTATGGGGGGGGGTAGGAGTCTGTTTGCAAAAGGGGCCTTTTGTTCCGAGGGGTTCGGGATAATTCCTTACCAGGCACCCGCGATATTAACCCCTGCTTTGGTTGTGGAGAGAGTAGGGAGGGCAACAGGGGGGCATTTATTTATTTTGAAGGGATGCATCGGTTCGAGTGACACGCACTGCGAATTTGGGAGCGGCGGCGGAGGATCTGTTGCCTGACTAATGCAGAGGCATGAATCAGCCACTTTGCCCCAAACGTGCAACGTCGGAGCTGTGCGTCCTATGAGACACGGCCTCCAAATTATGCAGAAAAACCAGGATGAGTTGGAGAAAAGGCCTACATCTAGTCTCTCTCTTCATGCCTTCTCGCCCTCTCTTGTTTTTCCCGATTTTGACGAGCCAGAAAAACAAGCAAACTGAAATTGAAACTTCACTGGTCTGGCAAATAACTGCATGCATCCATTCTGACTTTTTTTTTTCTTCTTTCCACTCCTTACCCCTAAGCCAGCATGTTTTATGCATTGTGTAGGAGGAGGATGCATCTTTTAAAATATATAAATAAATAAAATAAAAAAATAAATAAAAATCATGCCTCATTTGAGTCCTTCTCGAGTGAAAAAGCAGAGTCTTTATTTGGCCTCGTCCTGCTGTTTGCACTTATTCCGCCGCGTCTCGCCTGTGATTTTTTCCCTTTTTTTCCCAGACATTTCCCTCGACTTTCCTCGAGTCTGTGCGCGACAGGCGACAGGTTGCTGAGCAGGTGTAAACTAACGTTCAGATTTCATAATTAAATGTTGATGACGGTGAAAAAAGGCGGCGGGTAAGGGGGGGGGGGGGTGCAGGAAAAACAACTTTACAAACACCTTCTTGTTCCCAACAATGGTACATGTGTGCTTGCTCGGAAAGCAGCTGTTCCGCAAAAAACGAAACATTCGTATTTGCTTCGTTCTCCCCGTGATTTTAGCCATGTTTCATTTAGATAACTGCATTCCGTAGCATCGATCCCAACCTGTCAGGTCCAGCTTTTTAACAAGCCGGATTATGGAGCAACAAAAGCTTAAATGTAGATTAAATGAAAAGAACAAACACATCACAGCTGGTCCGTGCTCGTTCGAATGCTTTTTGTGCGCAAATGTGTCGCGTTGGCCATTAAAATAATTTCCCCATTTTTCTCCGTTTCTGCGCGGCAGCTGCTTTCGGAGATGACACCTTTGTGCAAACAAGTGTTGAAAGCAGCCTCCAGTTTTTCCTCGCTCTGATGTTGGTTTCTCTCTCTCTCTCTCTCACGCACGCACACACATTTAGGGAAATTCACACACTCCTTGATGTACGCCGGATTGTCAGAGGAGCTCTCCTGGCAATCTGGGCCGACTCGCCCACCGCTCCCACCTTTAATTCCACATAATAGAACATGCTATTTGATCAGTGCTCACTTTCTAACTGTTGTTCATTATTCAGGAGGTTCCTTGCTTCCTTTACCACCTAAGTATGTCCATTTTCCTCCTCTTTTTGTCTTTAACAAGGACTTGTCTGGCTCTAGTCCCCCCCCCCCCCCAGCACCATCACCACCTCCCGTCCTGCGTAGAAGTAAATTCAGATGTGTTATCCCAATTTAATTGCAGCCGATTGCCAAGCGAGATTAAGCCCCAAAATTAGGTCGTTTTGCGGTTGCACAAATTTCACTCACTTCCACGCTTTCATCTCGCCGCTGATCAAGCACCCTCCTAACCGGAGGCTGCAGCCGAGCGAGGGAAGCGGTCAGCGGACTGCTTGTTATTCCGACGTACTGTTTAACCTTTTGGCAAGAGTGAGTCAAGGAGAGCTGAGACATCTTCCCCTTTAAATGTCATCCGCGGTGCAGTCGGTGGACATGTGTAGCCGAAGTCGACCCCCCGTTAATGGGTTCTGACTGGAGAGGGGACCCCCCCGCTCCTTCACGAGCTCCTCCTCCTCCTCTCCTCTCCTGAACGCTTCATGTCCCGTCGCTTGTCAGACGGGAATGTCAAACAAACACCTCTTCAGGTAGCGGGGGGATAATCACACCGACAGCCCTGTCCTCTGCCTTTCCGACACGCACAAGGTTGGAGTCTTGACAGGGTCGCAGTTTCGGTTTGGTTTTTTTTTGGGGGTGTCTGCGAAAGCCTCTGAAGAAGGAAGATGAGGTGATAAAAGTGAGATTTGTGCGGCCAGCAGATAACTGGCGACGACGAGGCCTCGCTCGTTCTTTTCCCGGATCGTCAGATGCGAGGGTATTTCCTGACCTAGAAAGGTTTCAGGAAACAGAAGACATGAGTTCAAACTTGTGACTCAGCCCTGACACGCAGCTTTGTCTCCGGTTAGGTCATGGCTTTATGACTTTGCATCAGTTTTCTCTTTGGGAAATCTCCTCCTTGCTAAAACCGAGTTTATTTGTCCTTCTTGGTGTTTTCTGCTGCCATCCTAGCAGCCAGGGCAGTCATCTAACAAGTCAGCCCAGCCTAATTACTTCTCCCCCACCCAGGGGAAGCTACTTCCTTATCGCTTGGCTGTCTTTCTCCAGCATTCCTGAGATAAATTCCCCACCACTTTGTTATTCTTACTACTTAAGGGGTATTGGAATTAGCATGGCCATCAAAGCAGACCTTGTACTCTGGCTTTTTTTTTTCTTTTTCTCATGGCCTTATCAGCGGTCATACATTACAGCCGGGCATGGGGACGTGCCCACAGGCCGCAGAGGTGAATAACCGACAGAGTCCTTGACATCAAAATGCTGCGGGGATGATGAAGCGGCGCAGGTACTTTCAAGGCGGCGTGGTAAAGGATTCGTCAAACCCTTGGCGTTCAGGTGGAGGAGTTAGCAGCGGCGTGTTTGCATTCATTGAACCCTTCATACCTGTTAAAAGCCTCTCGAGTGGTGAATAATCAGAGCCGCATTCATCGCCTGCAAACCCCGCTTCCTTCCTTCCTTCCTTCCTTCCTTCTGCTGTATGTTACCCAACACAGTTTATACCTCAGCGGCAAGCAGAGCGCCGCCTTATAAACTGGCAATCACGGTATCCCTAATGTTATTACGTTTCATAATTAGTTACAGCAACACTCATTCGGCGACTAGCGGAAAGGAGTATTCCTTAGTAATTAAGGTAATGAAATATTCATTTGTGCTACCTTTTCAGCAGTCTCACAAATGAGCCAGTCGTGCTTAATGTCCGCCCTGCCTCTGATTTTATTATGATGGCAGACTGGCACATCTGCAATTAGTACTCGCAGTGACTGTCAGGCAGCGAGCATTTCCTTAAAACCCACCCTCCGCCTTCTTTTCCTCCTCTTTGTCCCTTTTATGGTTACCTTCATCTCCTCCTCCCCAACGGAGAGGTTACCTTTCCCCAGCGGTGCAAAATCGACTTGACATCACTGTTCATCGGCCCCTGCCTCCCGCCTGGTAGTTTCCATCAAATCAGGGCCCAGCCAAGCTTCAAGTGGAAATTGGCAGGCCAGAACCTGAAAGTGGAGAGGGAGACTGAGGGCTGGGGGTGGGGGGGGAGAAGTGAACCACAGCAAGCAAATGATGGCATCAGAGGCTTTTTCTTTCTGTATCAACTCTAGATTGGGGTTGTTTAGATGTTATCACCTGCAAATTGTGAGTGACGAAGTTATCTGAAGGCACAGCAAAAACAGCTGGACGTTTTCAAAAGGATTGCTGCATTGTTGAGTATTTCTCTACCGAAAAAAGGAAATTCCTATAATTATTAATCATAATAAAAAAAAAGAAAGTTATTCCCGAATCTTGATGCTGTAGATTCTAGTGGAGAGTTTAGCCAAAGTGGGCGAATCACGGCATCAGAAGGACTATACCTGACCATGATTGTCGAAGGTCAACTTTTTTTGGTCCATTCCTTCCCTCCGTCCATCGACTATCCATCCACCTGTCCGTCCGTCCATCCATCAATTATCCATCCATCGATTATCCATCCGTCTGTCCGTCCATCCATCGATTATCCATCCATTCGTCCATCGACTATCCATCCATCCATCCTTCATTCCATCCATCCTTTCGTCCATCGACTATCCATCCATCCTTCCTTCATTCCATCCATCCTTTCGTCCATCGACTATCCATCCATCCTTCCTTCATTCCATCCATCCTTTCGTCCATTGACTATCCATCCATCCGTCTGTCCGTCCATCCATCCATCCAACCGTCTGTCCGTCCATCCATCCATCCATCCAACCGTCAACTATCCATCCATCCATCCAACCGTCGACTATCCATCCAACCATCCATCCATCGACTATCCATCCTTCCATCCATCCATCCATCCATTCATCCATTGACTATCCATCCACCTATCCATTCAACCATCGACTATACGCCCATCCGTCGACTATCCATCCATCTGTCGACTATCCATCCATCCGTCCGTCCGTCCATCGACTATCCATCCCCCATCCATCCATCCATCGACTATTCATCCATCCATCCATCAATTATCCATCCATCCATCCGTCCATCAACTATCCATCCATCCATCTATCCATACATCCGTCCATCGGCTATCCATCCATCCATCTATCCATCCATCCGTCCATCGACTATCCATCCATCCATCCATCCATCCATCCATTGAATTGCTATGTTAACCATAATCTACAACAAATGGGTTTGAACCTCAATCCTCAGATGAATCACGGCATAAGAGGTTCCATCTTTGTCCCGGATCATCTAAGGTCAACCTTCCGAGGTTAAGTGGGGATAAATCCTTCTTAATTAACTTGATATGTTTTTTTTCCCCAAGGTAATTGAAACATATTAGTGGGAGATGGTTCAGATTTTATCACCTGCCAACATTAGTGGATTTCTCGTCAGGCTGCTGCATGTTTTTCCTCCCACCAACCCTTCCTCCAGTACAAGAAAACTTGGCGTTTTGAGTTTTTCTAGAAAACAACTTATTTTGTAGTCTTGATACTCTGGATTGTAGAGGAGGGGGTGGAGATGAGTTGAATCAAAGTGGGGGAATCATCTAAAGTTCCAGCTTTGCTAAGGATCCTTTGGGGATTAATTACTGATTAGTCATTGTAAGTCAACGCAGTACATTTTCCAGTTTAATGGATTGATATTGTTAGGGATAGTATAGATTCGAACACCTGCCAAACATGAGTGGATCTTTAGATAATGTGTTGCTTGCAGGGTAAAGATCTCTGCATGGGGCCTAGAAGCCATTGGAGGTAGTTTTGGTATCTTCATCAGTAGATGGTACCACAACTGCCGTCATGATCTCATCAATCCAGATTAGCACTGCTGTTTCTTTCTTCTCTACGCCATGGCTCTCTGAGGGACACAGATATAGGCTCTTTTTGTGATGAAACTTTTAGTGGATCGAGCTGCTCCAGTTTTGTTGTTGCTACGCCATAAAGCTCCCAACAAAACTCCTTCCTCACAGCCACTATGTGTTCTTATAAAAAACACAAGTGGTTTTTTTATGATGTTGTTATTCATTTCTTGTCAGGTTTACTTCTCCTGCCTCACGCTTTTGTGTCTTAATCTTTCCTCCCCACCTTTATAGTCTCTCCTCTTATTCCCCAGCTTTGTATGGGCTGATGGCCGTTTCTGACGGGGCGACACTGAGGTAAAAACGGTGTGACGGCGGCGTTTTCGTTAAGCCGAGAACAAAGGCTCGGAGACGCCGGGGCCAAAGGCATTGTGTCCCACGCCCATATTGGCCCCCGCCACCATTTTTTTTTTCTCTGCAGGATTTAATGCTCTGTTTACCTCCAGCTAATATTCAAAAGAGGAGCTTCTTCCTTTTAGATGCACCTCAGAGTGGGGTTGAGAAATACGCTGCCTCAGTCACAGCTGTTGTTGATTGAGGTGCAGATAGTGGTGGCTGCAAGAGTGAGTGTGCATGTGACCTGACCGGTGATATGAAACAGGGAAAATAGGGGAGTGTGTGCTTGTGTGTTTGAGTGTGGACCGTTGGAGTTGTCCTGCATGGTCTCTGGGCAAACTGAAAGCAGTGCTCAGTGGGATTAGGGACTGAGTGCTGCTGGGGGTGGTGAAGGGCGGAGGGACATGAACACAAGGGGATTCTGGGAGCTGTTTTTGTGCCTTGCAGCGAGCTCTTTGCAGCACCACTTTTACAACCTTTCGCAACCGAAGATTTCAGGGCAAAAACGGTCAACTTTTTGCAGCACAGAATCGAAGGAAGTCCCACCTCCGGTTGACACTACGGCTGACATTTAAGTAAAAAAAGCAACGTTTTCTAAGAACGAGGAGCAATAAACGCAGTTGAAAGCGCCTTCATTGAACACAATGATATTTTCACGAGCGCATAAAGATTATGAGTCCATTCCTGTAGCACCCATCTGTGCTTTCCTTCGCAACTATATGCTCAGTAGTTAAAATGGAGGCTGAGTAAAGATAATAGATGACTTTCTTCTGGTTTAATAGTTTGTTAAGGTCAAACAAACGAAGCCTCCAAACTGAGAAACGGGTTCGTTTTTAGGGGTAAAAAGAAATCGCTTGGTGCCAAAACCTGCGCCTGCGTCTTTGGCGATTAACTGGTTGAAACAAATTGTCAGAAAGCAAACTTCGTTAAAAGCCCCTTTCTGCTGTCTTCCTCCCCTCTCTCTCTCTTTTTTTCGTGCAAAACAATTACGAAAAATTACAGTAGATAAAAACTGAACGGCGCCAGTATTTATGCAATCAACATAACGAAGAAACAAAACAATTTAATGTGGAAAAATCATCATTCATCTGCATTATAATTGCTTCTCTTTCACATCTATGGGGACGGTTAATTAAAATTGTGATTAAATGCGCCTGCACTGCCTAAGATGTCTTCCCCCTAAACAGGTGCTACAGAATTTAAAAGTAAAGAGAGAAAGCTAATTAGCATTGGAAATTGAGAAATTGCCTGCAAGAATCGGTGTTAATTTCACTCACTGATGAGGTAATTTATAAAAGGAGGGGTTGTGGTGGTGGTGGTGGGGGGGGTAGTCTGTGCAACACAAGAGATTGCAACAGAGTGCACCCCCCGCCTTCCCCCCTCCGCATCTCTGGTTTCCCAGCATGCAGGTGAGGATGTTTGCAAAACGTTGAGGCTGTTTTGTATTCCGTTGGAGTTAGCATCGCTTTTAGATGCTAAACGGTGACACACGAGTGCACGAATTCACTCAGAGGCGTCGATTTAAGCAAGAAGAGAACGCGCAGGGATCTGGTTAAGTGGCTCAAAGCACAGCTTTCAAACTTCACGGAAAAAGTTGGCAACTTTCCTCCGTCCCTCCGAGAGCTTCCAGGAACTCCCTGTACTCTGGGGTCAACTCCCTCTCCTCCTCCTGGCAATTACCTGTCATTGTCCATCATTATGGTTGCAGAAACGCTGGATTAAACAGTCCGTCGTCTCCTGTTCTTGGCAGCAATCTCTCTCCAAGCTCCTTTTTCCAGTGGCGTCCAGCTCCAGCCCTCCCTTTGTGGTTTAGAAGTATTTGCTGCAACCTCCTTTAGCATGTCGTCTGGTCTTTCACCTGATTCAGGTGTGCTAAAAGGGTTAGTCCTTCTGTCTTGAATTATGTGTTGGTTGATGGTTTGGGAGAGCAAAGGTTTCCCCAGAAAACGGAGCAAAGAGGAGGTGGGGGTGGGCGTGGACAGGTGGGAGGAAGAGAGTGTGAGCTACCAGGCCGTAGATCATTAGGTTCCAGCAGCACTGAAGGCATGAAAAAGGCAAAAGGAAAAGCCAATTTGCGGAGACATCCTCTGTCGACCTTTCATCATAACTGGGGCCTTTTTTTCTTTTAGATTAAGTCCAGTGAGCAGCACAAACTCAGCCGCCTGTCAGCCTCCTCTTCACTTTTTAACAATCACCTCAAAGCTCCAGGAACTTTCTGCAGCTGCTATGTGACACATGTTGGACTTCAGAGCTCCTCTGGATCCCCTCACCAACACGCTGCTGCAACAGTCAGAACTGCTCAGAAAAAAAAAAAAAAAGAGCCGATCCATGCTGTAAGCTAAGGACATTAATGTAAGGCAGGGGTCCCCAAAGTCGGTCCTCAAGGGCCGGTAACCCTCATGTTTTAGGTCTTTCCCTGGTTCAACACAGCTGATTCAAATGGTCCAACTACCTCCTCAGCATGTCAAAGTTCTGCAGAGGTTCTGCTAATGAGCCATCATTTGTTTCAGCTGTGTTGAACCAGGGAAAGAACTAAAGCATGCAGGATACCGGCCCTTGAGGACCGACTTTGGGGACCCCTGATGTAAGGCATGTTTCGAGCACCTGCTTCATTTTCTCCTCTGAGTCACTCAGGTGGGGCGGTAAGTGACACGGTGTGTCGTCGTCCCTTTTTTTTGCCAGGCTAATTGTTCGGTTGAAGCGTTGTGTAACTGAGCCGCTTGTAGCTTAGCGAAGTGTGGAAAATAAGATCCAGGATTGATTCTTTACCCCCCCCCCCTTCATTCCTCTTTCCGTGTCTCTTTGTTGGTTTTACAACACCGTGAAATAGAAACAAAAGACTTCCAGCAATCCTCCCGCATTTCTGTCCCACCTGACGGACCGCTTCATGACGTCGGTTAGAGACGTAGCCACTTGTTGCTGCTTTTTATTTTATTTTTCTTTTATCGACCTTACCTATACTGATTCTTGAAGTAGAAGTTGGCCGCTCCTTTAGTTTTCCTGCTCCGGTTGCTTCCAGCTGTTTTATGGACTTCAACCTAAATGAGTGCAAATGGTCACCAGCAATAAAAGTTTATTTTCATTGCATATTCTAATGCCGCAGACGCAAACTCCCTGATGTTCATGTCTTGCGGCTCAGAAGGTGAATTTATCAAAAGGAAAATAAATCATCCTCTTTGCTCGCGTCTCTCCTTGTGTGTTTTAAAGAAAGAGATGATTTTTTTTTTTTCTGATGGAAATGAAATCTGTGTTTATCCGCCTTTCAGAGTGGGTTGTTTATGTTGATGTCAAGGTGGCAGGGGTAGAGGGGATTTCTGCGACTTCAAAAACAAGCAACAAGAAGGGGGAAAAAAAGCTTCCCTAAAGCCCTTCGGGAGAGACTCATACGACAACCCTGAGGGAGGGAGGGAGGGGGGGGGGTGACAATTGCTAATATTAGGAAAGAAGAGGGGGGTAGAGAACACACACTTTGGCACACATAAACAAACAAAAAACCTTGAGTTTGTTTATGTGCTCATAATGCGAGTCTGTGCACCCTGGTGAAGCGGCGCAAATGGGAGAAGTATGCGTGGGTTCCTCAGGTAACAGGATTACGTGGGCACATAATTGATCCATTTGGGGGAAAAATGACAGGGCTCTAAAGAGGCCCCGGCTTTGGAAATGGGAGTTTATGAAACAGGCATTCGTAAATTCAAAAGAATCAATATGTCAATTTTATTACATCTCCGGGGCCAGATGGGCATTAAAGGCACAGCTCATCCCTCTGCCTTCCCGAGCTCGCTCTCTCTGCTCTGTCATCTCTCTCTGTCACTGTCCTTCCTCTTTTTCTTTTTCTCCTGCTATTTCTCTTCCTCTATCTGCAAATGTGGAGCAAAAGTTTATTGCACCCCTTTCTCTTCCTCTGTGTTTTATTGTCTCGCTTGTAGACGAGCGGCACAAACAAGTCCTCTCTGGGTCACGCAGAACTTCTTCTTGTCTGTATTTGCAGAACCGTACAGCCGAAATCTTTTCAACTGGACTCCATATTGAATTTATTGACCTGACTCTGTCTGCTCCCTTGCATATACCTCAACTACATTTAGATATACTGAGCATAAAAGTAAAACCTGTGACTAAATATATGAAAGAAAAGGTTTATTCTGAATGTTTTTATGCCTCTTGTATTCAAATATACAAAACATGTTTGGGTTTTGGTTAAATCAAGGAATCTTTTAATATTATCCAAGTTGTCTTCTAAATGTAAGCTTTTGTAATTTCGTAATTAATTTTAAAAAGTAGGTTTAGATTAGATAAGCCAAACTGGAAAACATTCAAAGCAGAAGTTTGAAAACAAAACAAAAGACGTCACAGAGCACTAGCACAGCAGAGAGGGATCTCAAGCATGAGATCTAAGACGGAAATAGAAACTTAAAGACGCAAATTTCCAATCGAGTTCTTAAACCATGTGTTTCATAGCCTTCTGGTGGCCACACGTGTAAAATGTAATGAGTGGATCGTGTTTCATGGCGGAGAAATGAGCTTTCAGTTCCAGTTTTTTAAAGAAAACGTTTTGTCTTCTGGGTGGATTTGATAGAAAACCACAACAGCTACAGCTAAAACTTCCGTTTTCATGAATAGAAGGTGAAATAAAACTAGCCCTTGCCAAGTGGTTTGAATCCAAAAGTTACCGACTATTTAGAAGGATCAACTATATCGCTAAAATCTCCTTAAAAATTGTATAACTTAAACTGTAAAGGGAATCTAAATGCCAGTTTGTTCAGGTAAAGTCAAACTTCACTTGACGTATTTAAACTTTAAATGATGTTTCTGCTGTAAAGTCTGAGCGATGGAGTTTCAAAAACCCCATTCATAGTCAATGGAGAAAGTTATAGGCTTTTCTTTTTGCTTGTTTTAAAAGCAGAGTCCGAAGCATTGTGAAAAACAAACATGTTTTAATGTATAGGTGTGCAGATTAAGATACTGCTGTTAAAGTAGCTTAGGTTAAACATTTCTGAGTAATTCACAGGGCCAATTTGTGAGATTATTACTCTTTGTAGAGATTACAATAAACCTGAAATATCCAGAAATTTGAAGGTAAATCGTATAAAAAAGCCCATAAAAGGCATCAGGACATTTTATGTAAAGCCCAACTTTAAAGCTGTTTAATTTAAAGGTAGTACAGTACTACGAAATCCAAAGATGGCTGGGTTTTTATTCCTAATTAGCCCACACACTTTACCATCTTTTTTCCTTCATCTGAACTTTTTACTGGGTACTTTCTGGTTCTTTTTTAACCAAAGCTTACTGAAAATTTTTAATTTGAATAGCATTCCGAGCAGATAATGCTGTTTTATATGTCACAGAGTGAAAACTCCAACTGTATTAGTGTTTTCTTTGAGCTTTGGAAACAAAACAGTCACTTTTTGTGTGTAGCTGTAGATGTATGTAGGAACACACACCGTTTTTGATTTAGCGAGACGTTTTTTATATCAGCTTTCCTCTCCTTCTCGCCTCCGTCTTACAATCTCTCTCAGCTGAGAGTTTGTCATCAAGGTCTCCTCTGTCGGGCAGAGGTCCTTGGTGGCCATTTTGTTGCCGAGATTTTGTATCTGTTTGTGTCTCCACGTGGGTGTGTGCAGAGAAGGAAGCTCTGTGTGTGTGTGTGGCGCTTTGAGGTATCAAATATCCCCGCCCGGCCGAATGCATCAGCTGAAATACGTTCATCAATGCAGTTGTTGACTCAACAGTATTATTCTTTAAGAAAAAAGCCGTTTAGAAAGAGCGACGGCGGGCACAATAATAAACAATCTGAAAAGCCCACAGCCAGTAGTGCAAAAAGAAACAGAGAGGGAAAAGGGAGAGTGGGTGTGTTTGTGTGAATGTTGGGGGGGGCAGATTAGACATTCTGCTACCCCCCCCCCCCTCCTCCTCCTCCTGCTAAAATATTCACATTCCATTTAAATACAACAGCATCCCAGGCAAGATTTAATTACCACCCTGCACTATAATGCAAATGAATAATGCAGCAAAGACTGATGCAAACGGATAGAAATATGAAAAAAAAAACTCCATACGTATAGAGAGGAAAAAGAGAGTGAGGGGAAAAAGGTTAAGGAGGCTCACTAGTTAGCTGGACTTAAAGAAACAGAAAGGAGGGAGGCCCAGGTTTTTTTCCCCTTCTCCCCATTCCACTAGTTCATTTTCGGAGTAAGTAAATAATAAGAAGTTGGTGATGCTTGCATTTTTAATTCCACCCCTCCCTCCCTCCCTCCTGCACTCTCTCTATTCCCCCCCCCCTTGTTCAGTTCACTGACTGACATCTGCTATCAATGCTAAGCAGGTGTTCCCGTGCAAACAGACGTGCCCCCTGTTTGTGTTTCGCCGTCCCCGCCACCGTGCGCCCAAATGAGCAACGTGATTAAGAATCCTGTAAATTTTTGAAAGGAAACGGATGGCTGCACGGCCAGAACGTAATTACACCGCCGCCGACATCCGCAGCTCACCGCTGCAGCAGCCAGAGCCAAAGCAACGGCAGAGAATTAATAATATATAATGGCATCTTCCCTTGTAATTCATAAATGAAATAAAATGGAGGAGTAGCTGCTGATAAGTTCCCCTCCTCCTCCTCTTTTTCTTTCTTTCTCCCTCTGTTTCTGTTTTGGTGGAGCTGAAGGTGATTTTCAGAAATGGAGTCTAAGACGATCATCTTGCACGATTCGGTGACTCGACTCGATGTGTGTTAAGACAACTTTTCTTTCAGCTAATTTATTTCCCAAATGAAACCTCTACATATGTTCCCTCTTTTCTTTATTTTTAGTCTTTATCTAATGTACCATCACACTGGTGGTGGACAATTAGCTCTCGAGTGGCGGCGAACTTCCTTCCTTTGAACTTCAAAGGCGGAGGCGGTTTGGGGGTTTTTATTTTATCTTCGGAGGTGAATCCAAAAGGGGAAGAAGGTGTGTTTGTATGTGTGTGCGGATGGAAACCTCTGGGGAGGCAGAAATGAGGTGAAGTGAGTGAAGCAGCAGTGAAGCTCTGACAGGAACGATTTTGACAAGATCTGCTCTTTTATTTATTTATTTTTTCCATCTATCTTTCCCTCACGCCAGGGATCGGAGCAGCCAGGTACAACATAATCTGGATCCACACAGCCTGATTGAGCGATCCGGAGACAGAATCCTGTTGTAGAGTGTAACTTCTCACCCAATTTATACCCCCGTCCAAGCACCTTGGCGAGCGTTTTTTCCTCCCACGGCCGCTGACAGACATTGTTTGGCCAGTGAAAGGTGCGCCTCCCCCCTAAACGCTGGCTTGCAGAAGGGAGGCAACACTCCTCTCCTGTCCCCTTTAATCAGAGCCAGAGTTGGTTGCATCCTCCCATTCGGGATACACGATAATTACCCTTCTCCGTGAACGCCGGGACTTCGCTTTGAGCCGGGGGAGGGATGAACGCTGACAATTATATTAGGCGTGTGTGTGTTTGCTTCCCCCTGCCTCGTAGCTACCTTTTCCGTGGACGTTCGGATGCTCATGATGATGCGAAATAATAAGGCGCAGTTTATGAGCGCAGCTCCCGGCTGCTGCAGGACAAACATTGGTTCTGTCTGTTTGCCGTTGCTGTGAAGAAGCGCTCAGGCCCGACATCAGTGGGCTATTTTTTTATTTTTCTGCGTGTGGCGCTCAGTGGGAAGAACAAGGATCTGACACAGCAGGGGTGACGGAGTTCAGGTCTGTTTGGGAGAACAATGTGAACATTTTTACATAAATGCTCCAACCCTGACTGTAGATTATGTCAAACAGCCATGCAGAAGGTCCTAGATGAACCATTATCATCGAACAGTCTGGTGTAGATGGATCTAACTTGACTTGATACAGTAGAATATGTGTGTGTGGGGATGTGGGTTAAACCAAAAAAATTACCTGAATTTGGTTGATTTTCAATAAATTTCAAGTGATAATTGGCAATGAATCTGAGAAAAGGGTTGAAATCAACATAGAAGGACTTTGTGCACGTTGGAAAATTATTACACTTCGCAAATCATGTTCCTATTTGTTTATTGTGTTCATCTAAGAGACAAATTTGAAAAGAAAACACTTTCGGAGGTCTGGAAAAACCGTTGATCAACACAAGTTTAAAAGATTAGAACATCCTGGCTCTTTGGATGTAAGGTTTAATGAAACTGGAGCTGGTCTGAAACTTTTGCACATCTCCGCGAGCCACTTGAAAACAATCAATAAATTTCTCTCCGTCATCACAATCGTATTTGACGTCCAAATGGATCAAACTCTTAACTGTAAATACTGCAGAACCTCTAAAAACAGGGAGTACTGGACCAATTCTGCTTGGAAAAACAATTTTGCCCTCCGTCTAGAAATCTAGAAAACCTATTTTCACTCAGACATGTTGTTTATTTCTAAATGTGCTAAAAAGACGGGGTTGGTCAACAAGACTTTACTCCAACCATCCTTCTTCAGGCTACATGTGGACGTTTTTTTGGGGGGGGGCGTAGAAAATATGCATGTAGACATTAAGTGTTTGGAGGCCAATTCCAAAATGATCCAAGAAGTTTGTCAAACAAGTTCACACGGGTTGTCGCGGTCCGGTACGCTATTTTGTCCATTTCCATCGTACAACCGACCCGTACCGCACAATTCCTTGGCCCACTTCAGCTGTACGGTTAGGGCCAGAGTCCAGTCGTAACTAGTTACATTTACGTGAGTACCTTTTTGAAGAAAAAAAATCACTTTTGGAGTAGTTTTACTAGACCGTACTTAACATTTGTACGAAGAATCGCTGCTCTTACTTGAGTAGCTACTCAATACAGTGGCTTGCAAAAGTATTCGGCCCCCTTGAACTTTTCCACATTTTGTCACATTACAGCCACAAACATGAATCAATTTTATTGGAATTCCAGGTGAAAGACCAATACAAAGTGGTGCACACGTGAGAAGTGGAACGAAAATCATACATGATTCCAAACATTTTTTTACAAATGAATAACTGAAAAGTGGGGTGTGCGTAATTATTCAGCCCCCTTTGGTCTGAGTGCAGTCAGTTGCCCATAGACATTGCCTGATGAGTGCTAATGACTAAATAGAGGCACCTGTGTGTAATCTAATGTCAGTACAAATACAGCTGCCCTGTGACGGCCTCAGAGGTTGTCTAAGAGAATGTTGGGAGCCACAACACCATGAAGTCCAAAGAACAAACAAACCAGACAGGTCAGGGATAAAGTTAGTGAGAAATTTAAAGCAGGCTTAGGCTACAAAAAGATTTCCCAAGCCTTGAACATCCCACGGAGCGCTGTTCAAGCGATCATTCAGAAATGGAAGGAGTATGGCACAACTGTAAACCTACCAAGACAAGGCCGTCCACCTAAACTCACAGGCCGAACAAGGAGAGCGCTGATCAGAAATGCAGCCAAGAGGCCCATGGTGACTCTGGACGAGCTGCAGAGATCTACAGCTCAGGTGGGGGAATCTGTCCATTGGACAACTATTAGTCGTGCACTGCACAAAGTTGGCCTTTATGGAAGAGTGGCAAGAAGAAAGCCATTGTTAAAGGAAAACCATAAGAAGTCCTGTTTGCAGTTTGCCACAAGCCATGTGGGGGACACAGCAAACATGTGGAAGAAGGTGCTCTGGTCAGATGAGACCAAAATGCAAAACGCTATGTGTGGCGGAAAACTAACACTGCACATCACTCTGAACACACCATCCCCACTGTCAAATATGGTGGTGGCAGCATCATGCTCTGGGGGTGCTTCACTTCAGCAGGGACAGGGAAGCTGGTCAGAGTTGATGGGAAGATGGATGGAGCCAAATACAGGGCAATCTTGGAAGAAAACCTCTTGGAGTCTGTAAAAGACTTGAGACTGGGGCGGAGGTTCACCTTCCAGCAGGACAACGACCCTAAACATAAAGCCAGGGCAACAATGGAATGGTTTAAAACAAAACATATCTATGTGTTAGAATGGCCCAGTCAAAGTCCAGATCTAAATCCAATCCAGAATCTGTGGCAAGATCTGAAAGCTGCTGTTCACAAACGCTGTCCATCTAATCTGACTGAGCTGGAGCTGTTTTGCAAAGAAGAATGGGCAAGAATTTCAGTCTGTAGATGTGCAAAGCTGGTAGAGACATACCCTAAAAGACTGGCAGCTGGAAGTGCAGCAAAAGGTGGTTCTACAAAGTATTGACTCAGGGGGCTGAATAATTACGCACACCCCACTTTTCAGTTATTTATTTGTAAAAAATGTTTGGAATCATGTATGATTTTCGTTCCACTTCTCACGTGTACACCACTTTGTTTTGGTCTTTAACGTGGAATTCCAATAAAATTGATTCATGTTTGTGGCTGTAATGTGACAAAATGTGGAAAAGTTCAAGGGGGCCGAATACTTTTGCAAGCCACTGTACTTGAGTAGCCTTTTTACCAAATACTTTTTACTCTTGGATGACTACTTCATACTTTTCCTTGAGTAAAAATATGTTGAAGTACAACTACTTTTACTTGAGTACAATTTTTGGCTACTCTGGTTAGGGCGGAGCTACTGGCGTCACAAAATACAGTCCATTGATTGGAGGACAGAAAAAAACCGTCACGGGGCATACCGCTGTTGCACTAGTATGACGCCATGTTGGGCGTTTTGGGTTGAGCCCCGCCTGCCCAGTGAGAGTCCAACTGGTGGTGGAAACTCTCTCCTGAGTATAAAATACAGCCCAGTGGAAACAGAAATTTGCGGGGGGGTTCTGACAGCATTTTGCATTACGTGCATCCGCGCAATATAATATGCCATGATTACTGCAATTACACTAAATGGCAGGGCAATTCAGGGACAACGATCTTTATTAAACATGCCTGATCAAGACAAGTACAAACGGAATAAAGCTGTGCATTGGGCTCAAAACAAAGGCTGTGGGCACGGTGCAATTGCGCATTAAGCAATAAAATAAAAAAAATAAAAAACCCGACCGAATCCAGCACTGTTCTGCAGGCTTCGTGCGGGGAACTGGTGTGTGTCTGTAAATGGAGCTAGACAGACAACCGGTTTATGTGAGAGTTCTTCTGATTACTGTTTTGTACGACGTGATTGCGGCCAACAGCAGTCTGCATTAAAGCATTCGATTACAACCATTGTCTGCATCTATCGGAGAACATTACAATATTTTAAACATTCAGGCCTCTAAGGCCCACATCATGTTTTTACAAGTTTTTTTTACCGCTACCATTTACTGCGTTCCGGGACCTGTGCGCGTCTCTGGTCATGCCTGCGCTGTCATGTACTTTGCGTTCCGGCACCTAATGATTTACAAATTAAGCACTGAAGCTACAGATCGTTGAATAACGTGGACGTTCTTCGATCTCCCTGCAGACTGTTAAAGCAATATCACACGAGAGGCAGCGCTGTTGTATCCAACTCTAACATCAGCACAGATCAGCTCTCATGGAATGTCTCAAATTTCAAAAATTAACACGGCATAAAATTGACCAATCAGAATTTTGGTCGACTCAGAACGCATCGACCAATAAGTCGACTAGGACTTTACAGCCCTAGATTAAACGGTGAAGGTAAAAGACAGAACATTAAGGCTTGATGGTGTAGTTTGGTGCGGTGGAAGTTTTCCTTTGTACTGCGTGATAAATGTGCCGTAGAATAGCGCTTGCTTCCTGCGGCGCACATACTGTAGAAGCCATTAGTGCACTTTATGGCTGCGTTGTAGCCTGTAGTGCTCACGCTGTTGACTGTTCAGTCTGGTTAACGTGTGCGACAGCTGTGTTAATGAATGAATAGGACACGCCGCTGCCTCTCGCCGCGCCGGGACTCATACAGTAGCGCACAAGAGGGCTGTTGTAGCCTAAAGAAAGGGCCGTATAATAGCAGCGACAGTCTGAGCTGTGTTCCAAGGAGGAGGAAGACAGCGCAACTCTGTAGTCGTCATCGCGCGCGGACGAGGCCGTCCTCCTCCAGCTGCTGCTGGGAGATGATTCGGGTCACCGCGGGCCCGCTCGGAGGGGAGGGTGGCGAATCAAGGGGGCGATTGTGTCTGGTGCCAGTCAGTCGTAATTAAGAGCAGGATCAGGGGGTGGACACGCACACACACACACACACACCAGGACTCACGAATTGGCCTCGGGATGCAAAATCACGTTCACATAGACATAAACAGGGATGTCCACACTTAAGCCTCCATAGAGAGCAGCTCACCTGAAAATAATCGCTGCGAGGGGCAGCAGGGGATGCAAATGAGGCCGGAGGTTAGCGTGGGAAAAATGGAGCGGGGTTGCCTGGGACTAGGTGATCCTGCGGGCAGGGGGCCGGCCTCAGGAGGGGCCTTTGTTTCCAGCCTCCGTTTAAAAATACCCATCGTGCACCCTCCTCCTTCATCCCCCTCTCTTCTATCACCTCCCCTGCCCTCCCAGCCCAGGCCAAGCCGGAGAGAAAAGCAGAGATATATGGTTTGTTTAACAAAGAGAGAGGTGTGTGTGTTGGTGTGTTGGTGTATGTTTTTCACTTGAACAACTCAAACAGAGACAGTGCTTACTTATTCTAAGCAGGTACCGAATTTGATCAAATGTTGGCTTGAGATGAGAAAACAGAGCTCTGGATTTTGATAAATTACATGGATCATTTGCGCTTGTATGGCAAATATTTTGTATTTTACAAAAACATATCTTCATAATCTGTTGCAAGGGTCCAAATTTGTGGGGGAGGAATGGGAATGTGGCTTTATGTGGGGTCATTATATTTATAAACAAAGTTTGATTTGATTGATTTGAAACACTCATCTTCTTTGGACCTTCTTGTGGTCAAAAACCCCAAAATCTTCTATATCAAACCATTTGTTTTTAAACAAGAGGATAAATTGCCAGAAACATCCCTTCTCAGTTGCAGAATCTTTACTTTTCTGGAGCTGAATCATTTTGTGAAACTTTTTTTTTGTCTTCCAAATTTAAAGAAATATATCTATATGTTGATGATATCCTCATGTTTTATGTTGAACCTGTTGTCTTGTAAAAGAAAGCATTTTACTCGTCCTAACACGAGACCGTTAGCATCTCCAAGAAGTTCTAAGATGTAAATATTCTGAAACAAATGGGTCCATAATAATTTGGTTCTGGCAGTACAATTTCACTCCAAGGCAAAAGTGTTTTCATGCAACTACATCCGATTGGGTCAATTTCTGTTGTCCATAATTTTCCAGAAATATGTCGGTTTTTCAATAAGTTGATGACATCTTAATATTTACCTTAAATTGACACTCTTCTCTTAGAAGGTGTTTCTAAAGCTAATGTTGATAATCTGTTGGACAGTGGTGCAAACACTCGTCCTTGAGGATCCCCAAGAAGTCTTAGAATCTAAATGTTGTAAATCAAGCTGTTCATGTACTAATCGGGTTCTCTCCTTCTTTTTACCGGTCCCCCCTCCAACCTCCGCCTGCACCTCTTCACTCCAAAGCAGGTAAGCACTTAACCGCCGCCTCTTTATGCATGCCGTTGTGTGTAAACATCACCTATATTACCTCCTTACATGCTCAACTCATCTTTTCATGTAATGCATGCAGGAGGGTGGCGCACATTCAAACCTGATGAAAGCTACAAACATTGCTTTGTGAACAACACATTCTCATAAATATTCAAGGAGTTGGAGCTGTAAAAGTGCGCGTGTGAGGGGAAGAAACCCTTGGATAGAGATGCTGAGAGGCGGTGTGGATGTTGCAACCTGTTTCTGTGGCGCCACCACTGCAACAGCTCTTTCTTAATTATTATTTATTGGCGTTTCCTCTGGCCTTCCTCTCCTCCTCTGTCCTCTTTACCGCCTTTCTAAACAATTTCTTCGAGCGAGGTGGTTTTCCTCGGCTTCACGCTCAGCTCTCACTCATCAAAGTTTAATCCAAGCCCATGTTTTAGGTTGGTTTTTTTTTATTCTTCAAATAAAGCACACTTAAAAAATTTAGATGCAAATTATTTTGCATTATTCATGCCTCCTCCCAGTCCTTGTAGATTTAAACATTTCCGAGGCCACCTTGATTCGAGTAATTACCTAGGCTACAGCCAGCACTGTCATGAATAAGGTATTTCCTACAAGCAAGAGTACGCGCCTGATGAGCTTTTAAAGTGGCTGTACACCGGACTTGTGTATTGCTTCTTACGCATGAGTGACTAGAACATGCACCGCAATCGCTCTCAGGTGGGGTGGGTTGGAGGGGTGTGGGAGTGACAGCACTCTCACTTTCATGGACTGGATGACTCCAGGTCTCTGTGTTGTCTGCTCAGTCGACTGCCCTCATGGCTCCAATAGATGTAGGTCTTAAGATGAATCTAAGTTGCAGGAAATTAGTTGGTTATAGGATGAAAATAGCTCTTTTAGATCACGTTAAGCATTGCTTTTTGGACTGAATTGTGTCTAAAAATGATCTAGTTGGACATTTAGAGAGCTAACCTTTCTTGGCTAACTGGTTACGGGGGGTCAATGTTGACTGGATAATTGTGAATTTGTTCTTGAATTTTGACAAAACAAAACAAAAAATCCAGATTGGCTTTAGTCTCAGACATTTTTCTTTAGCTGATCTTTAGGACTGATCTTTTAGCAGAAAATGGGACTCGTATAACAAAAACTCGTATAAACGCAAACAACCTGACAGTTAGACAAATATTTTATATCTCGAAGCGATTTCTTGAATTAATATTTCATTACAAAAACTACACCTTCTTAATCTATTTTGTTGGGAGTCCAAACATTCATCTTTGAGGACCTTCAGGTGGTCCAAATCCATGTGCTGTATTAGGCAGATCTAACTGAAGTTGGTAAAATAAAATAAAAGTCACTAAACGTGTCAGATATTTGCAAATCTTTTCTGTTTTTAAATGAATTTATAATTTAGTTTACAGTAGGGTGGTGTATTGGCATGAATCTGGTAATACGATATGATATATTGCGATACTATGAGTGAGACTATATATTGTGACTTTTAACTGTAGGAAAACTGTCACAGCATTCTAGATACTCCAACCTTTTAAGTTTTATTACTAGATCTAGTTGATCCACTGGAACGAAGAAGGTGAAAACAGCCACAAAACTACAAGTCATACTGTTAATTTTACTATAAAATTGACTATCATCATTAATGTTTCTATCAAAATTCGATATATCGATATTTTCTTACATCACTAGTGTACAGTAACTTGCAATTGCCATTTGAAATGAATCATATTGGATTTTAATCCCTTTAATAAGGTCAAAATAATCCCACTGATTGGTTAAGATAAGCTAACGTACCTGAATCTCACCGTCCTGTAACTCCACCTCTACCAATGAGGCTTTGAATCTTTATCCTTTTCACTTTTCTAAAGTGTTTCAAATCTGAGCAGCTCAGTGCTCACCTTTAAGCCGGCGGCTTTGAAATCTTTTCTCTTTTCATCCGCACTTTACCTTGAAAATCCTTGTAAATCGCACCTGGCTTTGTTGGGCAAACACCCCCCTCTCTTCTTCATTTCTTCAGTGAGCACGTCCTCAGGAGTGAGGAGCAGTCTTATTCAGTTGCATTTCGCTAAACGATATCTGCGTGAAGCAGGGAAATGAGCATCAGGTGATAATTAGTTTCTGAAATTTATTCATAGCGTTTTAGAAGTGAAACTTCCTCCTGTCCACTGTGCCACCTTCCAGAAAATGCACATTTTAGCTTGTTTTTGCATCTTATTGCACATCGTTGTACCTCTAAGAGCCAACTCCTCAGAGGACTTGAAATGCAACCTCACCTTCAGTCAGGACAAAGACGAGGAGTATTGATTCTCAGATCAAAAGCTGCCACATTATACCCTCCACGTCCCTCCAGTTATATCACACGTTTTGTTTAAACATCAAAAATTATCTGGAGAGCGACCCTGAGTGTTTTTCTGCAGGAATGGGGGAACAAAGCGAGGTTCGGATGAGAGAGAAATAATGCAGCTGTGGCCTACAAGCAGGGGGAGGAAAAACAAAGTAGTTGACTCGGCGACTCCATCATCTTTACTACCCAGCAGAAGAATTAATATTTAAACATTCTAATAATGTAGCTCGCCTTGCATGCACTTTTAAGCAAAGCAACAATATTTTTCACCTGGGGTAACACAATGATTTTTCTTCCTGCTGTGCACAATTTCCCTTTCTGATGATCTCCTCCAAGCCTCCCACCTCCACGCTGCAGCCTGGGCGCCGTGCATCCAACCCCCCCCCCACCACCAAACCCGTTTTGCGATTTCCACCTTATTTTTCACCCCACAAGAAAAAGAAAAGAAGCAAGAACAAAATATTCATAGAGATAAATATTGAAATGAATTATCCCCGTATATGAGCAGAGGCCACGGCTGTAGGAATGCACAATGTGTTCCCTCGAGGAGCAAGCAGTGATTCATAAAATCGAACCTGTTTGAAGGAGGTGTGAGGGGAGGATAGGGAGGCAGCAGAGGACAAACTTGAGGTTTTTTTCACATGCTTTCTTCATTTTGGCACATCTGCCGTTGAGATACTGCAACCTTTTCCCATTTTCGTTCAATAAATTTGTTTGACTCTGTCACTGCGTGGTAATTTTAACATGCAGAAACAATTGCTATTCTTTCCCCTGCCTTACTTTTTGGTATCAGTTTTGATGGAACAGTTCCGATCATTGACTAGGGTCCTGCATCCAACAAACGTGGGAAAATATTCTGATAATTTTATTTAATGTTCTAACCTTTGAGGCAACGCTGGTACATTTTACAAAAGCAAAGCAAGAAATTGTTTATTTTATCATCCAGGATTTAAATTAAAAAAGAAAGTACTGATATTTGTACCGATTCTGCTGCATTTTATCCGTTTTTCCTCCATGTTTCATAATTTATCAGCAGTTATGAAGTAATTCATCCACTTTTCTTTGATTTTAGCTTAGCTATTTGACCTAAAGTAGTTAGCTTAGCTTGTCTTGCTAGTTTAGCTACTTTTTCTAGATGAGCTTAACTTTAATCCTCACAATCAAACTGAAAATAATAAAACCCACAGAATCTTTGTATTATAGTCTTGTTTACCAGTTTATGTTACACATTGACATATTTGTTTCTTCAGCTGTAGCAACATGGCAGTTCAACATGTAGCATGGGTTAGCATTTAAGTCTAATCCATTTAACTGATGAAAAAAGGGTGGTTTGACTCAATACTATAAATTTTTACAAATTTCTCCGCTTTATGTGATACATTTTGCACAACCTCTTTTACCATCACAATCACTTTTTTTTTTACCAGTTTGATCATAGATATTTGGAAGCTAGTTAGCTTATTTTAGGCACTGACATTCAGTATGCTTCGCTGCTTTTGATTGCTTGGTTTTAGTCAAATACTCCAAATTAAGTTTTTACATATATCTTTTGGTTATGCTTTTAGTTATCTTGGAATTAAAACGTACTTTTAAATTACTTGATCATTTTTAACTTAGCTGTTTGACTCAGGCTAGCTTAGTGTGGCTACCTAAGCAATTTCAGCTGGATTAGCTGGATTGGCTTCAGTCAAATACTCAAAACAAATCCCACTAACATAAAGAAACAAGTTTTGTTGCTTCATTAAATCCTTTATTTATTAAAAGAATCTACCATTGAAATACAGGTGTTATTTACCTTACATATACTGTAATATTTAGTTCTAAACATAGCAAATTTTATTTCTGTGTCCTCGTCTTTTGCTTTTTAAGCTTTGTGAAAACCTTTTAAGGCTGACTAAATAATTGTTTTTAAACATTTGCATGGTGAAATCTTATAAATTACTGTTCTGTTATGTCTAAGAAGGTTTCTTTTGGAATATGTGCCAGACAAACAAGTGTAAAAATAAAATGGCTTCATTTAGCCAAGAATCTTTATTTAAAAGTTTTCTTTTAGTGTAGTTGATGATAAAATAGTTGTTTTTTAAAAATGTTTTTAGTGTTTGCTTTGACCTTTTTGTTTTATAATTACTTTTCGCCTAGCTATCTGATTGATTCTGTTTTCTTAGCTCTCTTAGTAGGTTGAGGTAGCTGGGCTTGAAATCATGCAAACAAGAATTAAATATAAAAGCTCTTTATTACCGAACCACAAACCCCTTTCTTCTCTGCTCACATTACCTTTCTGCATCCTGTTTTTCATCAGAGGATGTGCAAGGAAAAAACAAAAAAACACAAAGCTCGCTATTAGCCTCAAAGGTGTAGGTAGCTGCCGGCTCCCAAGGGAAAAATTCACACAAATACGCTATGAAAAGCAGGAAAATTAGCCAACCTGTTCTTACAGGCGCTCGGGTTAGTTTACAGTGTGTGTGTTTGTTCAGCGCGCCTCGGTGAATTCACCCTGTCAAAGCAAATGCATTACAGATGCCTAAAGGTTTTGTAATTGATCAAGAAAATGAATTGCCAAGTGAGCAGGGCTAAATTGAATGACATAAATAAGAGTTATGCATTAGGCCTCGCCGCCTGGTTTTGTTTATGTGTATCTGAGCGCTGAAGGCTTGTGATATGGAGGTGAGGTGGATGCTCATCTTTTAACAGATCACAATGGCACTCAGTGTGCCCCCTGCACAGTCTTGCACACCTTATAAACTGGCACACAAGAGCGGGCTTTCTTAAAAGATCATGTCGTAAGCTGATTTCGACATCTTATGCAAGGTGCCTCGCTGGGGAAAGAATAGTTTGTCTGGTGCCTCGGGGCAGAGATTAAAGTCGACGCTAAGGTGTAGAGGCACCTTTGTGTGTGTTAAGACTCCTTTCCTTTGATACATGGTGTAACTGAGTGAAATCCAACAAGCTCACCGCTAAACGGTGCAGAACGAGGATAAAGCTCTTCCCACCCTTTCTCACAGGTTTCAGGGTTTTGGTGGCGGATGATAGTGATATCAGATGTGGGTTTTAATGAACAAGCGGACCGAACCAGAGGGTGAGAACGGCTAAAAGCAAAGTGAAACAAAGTTCATCAGGAATTAGAGTAGAAATGAATAGAAGATTTGAATTATCTCTGGTTTCCGAATGACTTCGTGTCGTCTCCTGGAGCCACTTTCTCCTTAAAGAACTTCGGAATCATAGCGAGGGGAAAAACGTAGGCACCATACAATAAAAACCCAAATCTGCTCGAGACAGACTGCTGCAAATAATACTAAAGGATGGAGAGATGAGATTAGAGGAAAATAAAGGGTGAGGAATTATTCTTTTGAACGGTTCTAAGAGTGAATCGGTTGTAACAACCGTGTAAACTTTTAAATCAGGTAATATGCTTTTATGTGGTTTTTCTCTGGACAATGGTGCCATTGAGGTGTGGGATTATACGAGTGTGGGTGTTTTCTCTCTGTAAACCCCATGGGACCACCCTTGCCTCCTTCCCCAGTTTTTTCTCCTTCCCCTCTCTCACAGGAATAACGGTGGCCAGGAATCACCTTTTTAAACCGTAATTGATTTCCCCAAACAGAGGCCTGGGCTGCCATCCGGCATTAAAACCCAGGAGACAGGCCTCTTGTCGGATTGGCCTGCCGCTCTGGATTTGTCTCCCTTTTTCCGTCGTCCCAGGACATTAGTGCAGGACTGTCAAGAATTCAGTCTAGACTGGGGTCAGGGGATTTAGTATGTTGAAGGTTGAAGCAGATGACTTTCACCAATTAGAGTAAATCCCCGGCTAATTTTAGTTACCTCTCTGGTCATACCAACTCCTAAAGTGTTAAGTAATTTGTTATTTTGCTGCAGACGCTCTGTAGAGACCCAAACCACATGTGTGTTGACTGTCATAAGTTTTTCATGGCCTTCTTTCAGGCGATCTGATTTTTGCACCTGCATTTTTACCATTCAAGGCAAGGCAATTTTATTTGTACAGCACACTTTCAACAATAATTCACGGTGCTTTACATGATTAGGGGATAAAGTAAAAACAGCAATAAAGCACAAAACACACACAAAACCTATGATACATGAAAGCATTACTCAAAGGCAGCTCTAAACAGAAACGTTTTTAGCCGTGATTTAAAAGAACTCAGTGTTTCAGCAGCTTTGCAGTTGTCTGGAAGTTTGTTCCAGATTAGTGGGGCATAGAAACTGAAAGCTTCAGCCTCGTACAGTAGTGAACTCCACTAAGCTGATCCAGACCAACATTTTTATAAAAACTGATATCTGGGCCTTTTGAAGCCAAAATATTTTTGGCTAATATGGTTATTGGGACATTGGTGGCCTAGACTTTTTTAATTTAGTCCTACCTTTGGACAAAATGTATGACTGCATTTGGTATTATAAACCTGTTGAGGTGATTTGGACCAATTGCATTGGTAAAAATCAAGGGAAATATCTCTTCCTAGCTGCTCAATTGGCAAACATTTGACTAACATTTTAGCTAACTGGGATAATGGATCGACGTTGGCTTAACATTTGTGGATTTACTGAAAATATGTAATTACAATAAAAGATTAAGTTTGGTTTGATAAACATGTCGAACATATCTTAATCTCGTTGGAAAAAAATGATTGGGGAAATAGGTATAAATTGCTGGATTTGGAAACAAGAACATGTCGACTAATTCAGTGTTTGGACATTGCTGGCTTATAATTTGTGAATTTAGTCCTACATTCGGATAAGATATATGACTGCATTTGGGATTATAAGCCTATGACTTCTTGAACTGATTTAGACTGATTGCGTTGGTAAAAATCAGGGGAAATATTTCTTCTTAGCTGCTTAATTTGGCTAACATTTTGGATAACTGGGATAATAGGTCAGCATTTGCCAAAAATGTGTGGATTTACACCCCAAAAAATGTACACAAAGTAAAATATTTAGTTTGATTTGATAGAATTGTCAACTATTGGACTAATCTTGTTGAAAATAAATAAATGAAAATAGGTATAAGTTCCTGGATTTGGTAAAAATTGAACATTTTGGCTAATTCGGTTTTTGGGACATTGTTGGCTTAGAATTTGTCAATGTAGTCCTAAATCTGAACAAAATGTACAACTGCATTTGGTATTACAAACTTATGACCTATTGGACTGATTTGGATTGATTGCATTGGTAAAAATTAGGGGAAATATCTCTCAGCTGCTCAATTTGGCTAACATTTAGCTAACATTTTGGCTAACTGGGACGATGGGTCGACGTTGTCTTACAATTTGTGAATTTACCGAAACAATTTACACAAAGTAAGAGATTAAGATTGTTTGTGAAGTATTGGGCATATCTTAATCTTGTTGCAAAAACATTTGTGGAAATACCTACAACATTTTGGCTAACTGGGCTCATTGCTCAAATTTCAGGAATTTACCCCTAAATTTAGACAAAATAAGAATTAGAGATTGGTAATAGTATGCTACAACCAAAAGGACTTGACTTCAACAATCCTTTCGCAAAACTTCAGCTGGAGTTCACAGGCCTTAAAAATTGCCTTTTTAAATATACCTTTATAAAGAGATGACACTGAACAAAACACTATAAAACTTGAAATAAATGAAGTTCTTTTGTGTAATTTAATGTGCTAGAGCTACAGTTAGCATACTGTGAGCTTGCACAATGTGTTCCCGAGGAATGCAGCAAGACGATGTGCAGCTATTTCAGTCGCCGCGCCGCAAACGTGTCCGGACGCCCATCTGGTCCGAATCAATCAGACCTCGTCCCCATGCCAGAGGTCTCCACAGGTTTCCCAGCTGTAATAATATGTCCCGGCTTCATCAAGAGCTCACCTCAGACTTCGGGTCACTCCCGACATAGATGACCCGACACCTGGGGGGGGCACCCAGACGAGGACTTGAGTTAAAGAACAAATCCAGTCCGCTTCTTAACCAGTTGAACAAGCAAACCCCGACAGTTTGGTCTCGCTCGGTTTGCCGGGAAGCTAAAAATAAAACTCGTTTGATGTTGAAACTAGATCAATGCATAAGCTGGCCTCAAGAATCTGCAATCTCCTCGTCAGTCTGGCTCCCGGTCTTGAGCCATGATAGTGAGGCTGTGGTTCTTTTTCTTAGAATAAAACAAACCAGAATCTTCAGATTTATTTTGGCTCTGGAAACGGCCGCATTTTATGCACAAAAATATCGACCCAAACTACCACCTTTGCAGACTTGGCTTTGAAAGTCCAAATTCGGCATCCAGGGGTTGTTTCGAAGCTGGCTTCACCTCTTCTGACCAGAAGGTTTTGGCTTGCTCTTTTGGCCGTCAGCGGTCTCAACCACAGGGCAGCGACCGGGCTGCTCTTTTTTAGAGGTGTTGGAGGCGCAAGTGCAGGTTGTTGGGTCTTTTTTTTTTTTTTTTTTTTACTACTCGGTGAGTGCAGAAGGAGAAGAAGGAGGAGGAGGAGGGAGGAAAACATTCTGCATGACAATACCTACATCTGTCTGCCGTTTTGTTCTTTGTCATATCAGGGGCTGTCTTTGTGGCAGAGCGCTGTCGTGGTAACAGGAGGTTAGAGGTACGGGGTGGCGGAGGAGGGGATGTCGAAGGGAGACTTGTGACTCAAACGCCCCTGTGACACGGCTTTTGTTGTGCTTCGATATTTGATCCTCTTAGCAGTTCGCCAAGCCTCCGCCCCCTTAGTACCCTCCACCACCACTCTTACTACTATTAGCACACTTTCACTCGCTGTTTGTCCACCTTTGGGCCTTTTATTCTGTCTTGACCAACAGAATTCCTTCAACTTTCACCTTCATTGCCTTCAAACTGGGTAAGATGCAGGGAAAGTTTTGCCTTTTTCCTTAATTCCTGCCCTCTTCTCACACTTTCAGGAGAAACAAAGTTGAGGCAGCAGGCCTCTGGAGAGACCATTACAGGCACTTTATTGTTTCAAAGCTGAGGTCATCCTTCTGCTCGGTGTAGTCGAAACAAAGGCCAAGGGTTTATTGCGGGCTCAACTGTGTGAAAGGAAACACACTTCAACATTGTTTGATTGTACGGAGATAGTGGTACGGTCCACAGGACCGTTTGCCACAAAACGTGGTGGTTTTGTTTTCATTTTAGGGTTCCTATAATACGCAGTCCGGAAAAGATTCAAGAGTTTTCAAGGAAAAAAGAAAACTAGTATGGACAAATATGTGTATTTGGAGGTTTGATTCCCAAATTCAATTGTCTTAAAGTTCCATCCATCTATACAAATTGCTCGGAAAAGACTTGAAAAATGAGTAGGGGCCCTGTCATTTTTTTATTTTATTTTTTTGCACAATGCCCGCGAGTGCCTCGGCCGAGGTGTCGAGCGTGACAGTTTGCTCGTACGGGGATGTCATACCCTGTTTTTTCCCCGACACGTTGATGGGCATCGGAGGCAGTGAGGAGGAAAATAAAAAGGAGGGTGAAGGGCAGCGGTTGTCAAAAATCAGGCAGGAGTACTTGTCAAGGTTTCGACCTCTGTTTATTTGTAGTATCTGACACGGAAGCTCATGACCTCCATCAAACCCTTTATCTGCTTCCACCACCATAAAATGTAACGGCGCCAACCCTTCTGTGATCGGAATCGGTAATAAAGGCTCGTCAGACTCCGATGCAGTGGTCACAATGTCGGCCCCCTTTTGTTTTTGATGCGGTGACCTTGATAATTGTGATGGTAATTACAATAAGTGGCCATTATATTTCAAGGTGCAGCGACCTTCATTATCCAAATCAATTTGAGTCACTATCAATTTGATAATACTCTAAATGCGTGGCTGCATGGAAGATGCACACTCTGCACGGCTGTCGTCTGCCATATAATGGAATGCTATTATTGAGATTGAGCCGCCCTCCTCCCTCATCCTCGCCAGTAATCAATATTAACAGCTTGTAAAAAGTACGGCAAAAGATTACCCCCCCTCTCGATAAATGGAAAGAGATGCTTAAACAAAGTGGAGCAGGCAGGGCTACAAGCTGCAGGTGAATGTTTCAGGTATTGCCCTTCGCTTTGAGTGATTTAGGTCTTTTTGAATGAACAAAGCAACAGAAAGATGTTCATTCTTACTTGTGCATACAGTCCCGGCATTTCTTCCTCTTCTTAAATTGGTAAATCTGGTTATATTATAAATATCAGTAGCAGAAAACTCTGTAGAACCCCAGATTAGTTGGTGCTGAAAGCTAAAGCTAACGGCTAGTCCAAGACAGATGAAGATTAAAGCAGGTTTCTTCCATCTTCTTCTTCTTCTTCTTCTGCCATTTGTAAATTACAGGCCAACGCTAACATGACAGTTCACAAGATAGCATTTGAGTAAACGCCTGTTACATTTTAGAAATTTGAATGTTGTTTGACGATGGTGGAAGTCTAACTTGGTGGTGACAGCAGGAAAAAACGGCCTTGATTTGGACGCAGTTTGGTCTACATGCTTAAACAGTCGTGGTTATTTGAGTGATTTGATTTGCAAGGAGCCGCTATGTCCACAACTGGCGACACAGGGAAATCATGAGTGGAGCTGCGCCGTTACTGTAGCACCCAACAGAACTAAACTGGGACTGAAGGGCTGCAGATCTGGAGCAGTGGTTCCCAACCTGGGGTCCCAGGAGATCCCAGGGGGTCCGGACAATTCTGTCTGCTGAGGGTGTGAGGTTACCAAAATTACATTAGTGAATATTGCATTCATACAATCCAGAAAACAAAAGGGAAACTGTCTACATAGTCCACAGTCCCGGCTTGTCTTGGACACGGGGAAGGGGGGTCCACAAGGAAAAAAAGGTTGGAAAACCGCTGATCTGGAGGATTCTTCGGTAGATGCATTAAGGCGTTGGATGTGGGGAGTATAGATCCGACAGTGGCCCGGTGTCGGAATCAGACGGTACATGAAGGTAACTGCAGAGCCGCAAGGACTGTCAGTCAGTTGAGAAACTTCCCTTGTGGATCTGTGAGTCCCTGACTCGGTGGAGATGCTCACCTCTTAAATGGAGCTGCAAGATCTTTTATTTCTATCCCACCTGGACGTTCTTCTGAACAGGCATAGACTTCAAAAACACACCTAGCTCCTTTTTCCTGCACCTTCCCACAGACAGAGGTGTCTCCTGGGAGTAAACGTTGGGAGTTGCTGAGATGGGGAATGCTCACTTCAGCTTCACTCTGGATGTTTGCCAGGCCTTGCAGGGCTTGGGGAGATCTGTATTCATTGGTTTAACTGCGTCGGGAAGGTGGAGGGGGGGACTTGGCTGGCGCTGGCGATCCACCTGGATTTTTGTGACCTCGGCTTGAAAAGGAGCAGGCGCCCTGGCGAAGGCCTATCTCCTGTCTCTGTAGCGCCAAACCGTGGCGCAGCCCTGACAGATTAGGGTGCTTTACAAGCCTCTTTATGCTGCAGGAAAATACACACGCTTCGGCCGAGCGAGGGGCTGTTAAATCCTGCACCTGTATTACACTGCAGGAAAAAAAAAAAGTGCAAGCTCGGCACTTCTCCTGGCCTTGTCCAGCAGCAACGTTCGGAGCTTCTTAATAAAAACCAGACAATTGTTTGGCAGGTCTTTTTGATGTATGTGCCTATTCATTGTGTATCCTCCCTCCTATCTGACAATAACACGGGAGAGATTGTTTTCTTGAAACAGACCTCCCTGTTCCCCACATCTTCCAGCTGACGGATGATTCTTGAGGCACCTGTCATGATTTACTGTCCGGGTGATTTGTATTTTAAAAAAGTGGGCTGCAGACATAATTAATGTCAATCGCGATTGCTCAGTTTGTCCATTTTAAAGGATCTGGTTGCAAAGCAGGTTAAAGGGTGAAGCATTCTAGCATGCATCGAGTTTGTTTTTGGGTGTGTGTATTACTCAGGAGTACAAGACAACAATTATTTCAGTGACCTCATTGTCATCCGCTGGAAAGTGTAATTAGCGCGTGTTTACAAGCCTGGCACACCTGCAGCTCATCTTTCGCTGTAATGTTTGCCTTCAAGACGCCAGGCGGCTGCCAGCCACTGTCACCGGCTGCCACCGAGACGGGGAAAACAGAGAGAGGGGTGAAGTAGAAGAAGAACTGTGTGTGCCATTCTTCCAGAAATCTGACTGGCTTAATGTGCATGTGAAGAAATGGGCTTTTACATGGGTGTACAATAGAGACTACATTACTGACACAGTAGCCTCATTATATTCCAGACGCCTACCTTCTGCCCCGCACTGGTTTACTCACTCCTAGCTCTTATTGTTGGGGTATAATGGCGCTCGGGCATTTCTGAAATTCCCTCATTATTCAGCTTATTAAGGCTGCACCAACTCGATAATCGCGCTGCGTTACGTGTCAAAGGGGGGGGGTGTGGGGTGGTTGCCGCATTTTGTAAGGCAAAGACGAGGCTGCGAGCTCAATCCTCCGCGCGTGCCGCACAGACGGGGATGAAATTGCAAATACAGTCAAAACCCCGAGACACCTGATAGGACAAACAAACGCTGGGATTGCCGTTTCTGTCTTGAAAACATGCATAAAGCTTCTTAGCGCAAACCCGAGTTGATCAAAAAGGACGTTGATCGCAGCTTTTAGAAATAAAAATCCGTAAAGTAGGACTTTCATTTGAATTCGGCCCCCTTTCAATCTAACTTTCCTAAATAAAATTCACGGCAACCAATTGCAGAAAAGAGCAATCTACCAAGACATGGTAACTCTGGAGGAGCTGCAGAGATCTGTAGCTCGGGTGGGAGAATCAAACGTAAGGAAGAAGGTTGCTGTGGTTCGAATGAGATTTAAAACCTGCACGATGGGAAATAGTGGCAGCATCATGGTGTGGCAAGGCTTTTTCTTACATCCAATGGTGCTCTGTTTACAAGCTAGGTGCCTTCAGAAGGTAAGTAACTGGATTTTATTTAGAGGTATCAGCTTTAAGGGGGCTGAATGCAAACAAAGGCCACAGTTTTCAGGTTTTTTCACCACGTTTTGTTGTTCTATCAGCAAACTTCACGATCCAAAAAGGCTTTTTTTCTGTCTTCTTCCCTGCTAGATATATCCAAAGATGCTAAACCGACATAATTCTTCAATCACAGACGTCAAATACCTGCCATATAAAATTTTTGTTTTATGAATATATGTAAAAACAATGCAGGGGGCCTAAGGGAGGCCTAAAGAGCCGCAGGTTACACACTCCTGGGTTGTCTCGTAAAATCCCAGTGAAACGCGGTAAGTTTAGGGGTTTACGGCGTGAATACTTTTACGAGGCGCGGCGAAGGGCTCGTTCGGAGGGTGGGATAGACAACCACCATGGCTGTTTACCCAGAAGCACATGCTTTTCCAGATTTGAGGCCTCCGAATTAGAAAATGGGTCACAAGGAAACAATTGCCAGCCGTCACACAAAGAATATTCTCTCCCTCTCTTCCTCGCTCTCCATTTCTGTCTTTAATTATTGTGTGAGCCACATAAGCTCTCTTATTTTTCTTTTTTTTGAAGAATATTCAGGGGTGCCAAGAACGTATGGCCGCCCAGGGCTGGTCGAGGCTGCATTTTGCTCTGTGACATGTTGTCATATAGAGAGGAAGGGGGTTGGGGTGGAGGGAA
Source organism: Valencia hispanica (assembly GCA_963556495.2). NCBI lineage: Eukaryota > Metazoa > Chordata > Actinopteri > Cyprinodontiformes > Valenciidae > Valencia > Valencia hispanica. Next base: position 26,672,260 of record OY747723.1, read on the forward strand.
AATCAATTGGCAATTAAATGATACACCTTGTGTGGATGACAAGAAGCATTTGGTTGCACAGGAAGAAGTGGGTAGCGAGGGGCTTTGTAATGAAGGCCTAATGACTATTCATAAGCGATTTTCAGTCCGCCGATCCACTCGACTGGGAAGCTTCTGCCCCGGAGAGTCGGCGCTGTCACTTTCCCTCACCTCACAACGGCGCCGCGATCGACGGTGTGGGATGCGAGCGAGAAATTACCCGGAAATGTGCCGCGGGCCCGTCTCGGGTCACGTGCGGGAGGAGGATGATGGGTGTCGCTGATCGTGGTGGTGGTGGGGGGGCGACGCATCTGGCGCAGGGAAGAAAACCTCTTGAATTCACACGGTTTGGTGCTTTGTTCTTCGGGGGTTTGGGTTTGCATCCAGCGCGTCGAGGTTTCCATCTGCTCAGATTTACGACCTGGCCATGAACTAAGCTCAATAGGTGATAAATTTATGGGGCTGACGCTTACGACCTTTCGCTCTGCCCCTTCCTGCTACGTTCTGCTAACCAGGAGCCTGATTTGTTGCCCAGAGCGTCTGTCTTTGAATCAGTCTGCAGAGACTCTCTGCTTGTATCCATCCACTATGCAAACATGCAGTTATCTGTCTTTTATCGCCTCTGCGTCTCACCTTATCTAAGGTAAATACAATAATGTGCTTATTAGGCTCTGCTTCATGGCTACTTGGCAGGCGTGTTTGCTCAGTAATGAGAGCTTGTCAGGGTACAGAGAGGGGGAGCATGTGTGTGAGGTTAAAACCCAGATATTTCAGCTCCGCGGTGCATTAATTGAATAACTCCTCGGTACCTGAGCAAGTCAGGACCTCCGTGTGGCTCTTTCTCCTTTTCCTCCAGCGTTCTGTTGGGCGTGGCACGCCGACAAAACGCCATTACGTAATTAATCTGCATCGATCATCTGAATCTAACGGCAGAATGGCTCGCTGACCGAACGCACGAGTCCTCCAGACAATGAGGTGGCTTTTCAAACTCCAGGCGACGAGTCAGTCTCGGGTTACAAGCTGAATGCCTAAATCAGGGGAAGCTCAGAAGAATCGGTTCGGTCCCGGCTGGACTCCTCTTCAGGGAATTGTGAAAAGAAAAATGCAGCTTTTCTGCAACTATTTTCTTCTCATAAATTGTCTCAAGACCTGAAACTAGGCCAGGTTTCCTCTCTTTATTTCCAGCTTTCACCACGTGCAGTAAAAGCTTAAAAACGGCAACATATATTGTCTCGTAACCTTTTATTAGAATAATTTACTGGTTCGGGGAGTCGGACGTTTCCTCTCTGTGTCAACCTGGACGGCGCGTTACTGAGTGAAACACAGATCAAATACTGCTTGGCAAAGCAAGTCCGGCCCGAGGCGAGGGGACCTCATCAGCAGAAAACGGCCTGGGCCGCGTTCTCCCCGCTGCTGCAAAGTTTAGCAGAGATGGAGGATCTTTTCTAGGAGATAAAATTGAGTTGGGATCTGAGAGGAAATTTGGCTCCCTACTTCATTCAGCCTCAACCTTCTTTTTATAAAGTTTATGAATGTTTTTCAAAACCAGTTACGCACAATTTTTAGCTCATTAAAAGAAGGTATAATCGACCGTTCTTTAATAAGCTGCACGTTTTCAGGAGAGTCGTCGCACAAATTCCCCTTGAAAACCACTTAGAGACCAGACAGACTCTTTTTGACCCATTTGTGAACTGGACCCAAGATTTAAAATATCATTGTTGAATAAAATAAATAAAAACCTGCCTAAATGTGATGATTTGTACCTCTAACATGAGCCCATTTGGGATTCTAGAGGTCAAAAATAAAATAAATCCATCTAATCAGTGAACTGTGCCACTTTTCTAGCTTAACGTAAAAAAATTCTGAGCATTTGTAGGATGATTCGCTCCAAAACTGTTTTCTTATTGGTGCAAATCAATGATCCGGTGCAGGATTGTGTGCAAATGGCTCCTTTTTTGGAAAAGCATTGGAATCAGAAAACTGACAGCAGCTTTTTGCAGGTAACAACGGCAGAGGCGAATGTTTCAGCGAGTGAAATCGAGACAATGCTTCTTGCCGATAGGTGTGTAAAACATGAAGAGGGGAAAGCAGGACCACGACGACGATCTTAACGAGGTTGTTTTTGCATTTTAATGAGCTCCGAAGCGTTAAGACTCAGCTTGTTAAACAAGTGGTTGGGGGGGGGGGGGGATCTTTGGTGACCTGTGTTGGCCTGTACCCTGAACTTGACTCCCTACTCCAAGCTGCTTCTGTAATTTGACAAAAACACACCTCTAACCTTTTGGTTTTAAAGTTTTTTGGAAAAGATCCACAATTTTAACTCGAGAATTTTCCCAAATTGGACTATTAATTGATCATTCTTGAGGATCTGCACATTTTTAGGACCTATTTTGCTAAAGTTCCTTCATTTTTTTTGGCGTAAGCCTGATATTTTACATGTCAGCATTTTATAAAAGACTCAATTCTGCCTGTTTTTAACCCAAAAGTCAAATTTAATGTGTATATTTAAATGTTTGTTGTATTTAGTAAAAAATGATGATCATGGTGGAAGATCAGGTTTGGTATTTCAAGGGGGGGAAACAGCTGCTGCTTTTGGTTTAACTACGACTGAAATGAGCTTTTTAGCCGGTATAATAGCTTTAGAATCAGGCTAAATTGGCCCCTTTATCCGGCTCGTCTTGCAGGACGTTGATATTCTCACTTGGTTTAACAAAATTAGCCCCAGCAATAGTCCAAGCTGACCCGATAAAAGTCGGATTTTCGTAGCCAAAGAGGGAGACGGCTTACCTCTCCACTCTCGGGGGGCTGAGTCGGGGTCAGCGCATCGACAGCCGCCGCCGTCGTAGCTGAGTACTTTTAATTGAAGTAGCGGCGCCGTCATTAACATTGCTATCATTATTACAGAGCGAGTGCTTCGGATGATACTTTTGTCCCCAGCCGCCGCCGCCGCTGCTGCTACCACCACCCCAACCCCCACCCCCAGACACCCGCACATCATTATGCAGTGGCATCTATCAGATACAGGCTTAATTAGGGCCTGTACAGCACATTAAGCAAGGGGAGTAGCCAAGCTCAAATATTTATAAGGTTGAGTATATTTATGATCTGTGTCATAATCCCTTATTGGAAGATTTTTACAAAGCAGACCCATTTCTCGCCCCCTTCCTCCCCCTTCCTCTTTCATACAATTAACACCCTGCTCGTGTAAAATGAAAACGCATTCACCGACGTGTCGACGGGCCGCAATGAACATAACCTATCAAGCCGACTTAAAGCTTCACTTTTACCTGTTGACATTCGTCAAACACCCAAAAAAGACGAGTGGGGACTCTCTGGGTCTGCTAGAGGCTTTTATTTTCTTAATTTCTCCTCTCTTTCGAGTCAGGAGGTTAACACTCTTACTATTTTTAGTCTCGGCAGAGAGTGCAGACCTAAGTGGCGATGAATGGCACTTCTCCACCTAACCTCCTCACGACATCTCCTCTCGTCTCTTTTTTGTTCGAGCGAAGGTATCGTCGCTGTCGTCAAGAGCCCTTCCCTTTCTCCTCTCTTTTCTTAACTCTCGCCTTGGGAGAAACCACGAGGGTCATGTTTATTTCAAACACACAAAAAAACACACGCCTGTCCTTGTCGTTGTCGTCCCCATGGAGGGAGGAGGGGGAGGCAGGTAAGAGTGGATTGCAATTAGAGGGTATATGCTCGACTTGTTTCCTCTCTTCAGTGGCTGCTGGTGGGGGGTGAAGATGGTTTAATGAGCTAAGATTTCACAAAAATGTTGGGTTTTTTTCTTAATTAATCATCAACAATCTTAGAAAAGCACGATGTTCTGAAATATGACCAATAAAATAAAATAAAAACTAGGTTCCAAGCTTTTGGTTTGAAAAAAACAAAAGATTTTAAGTACAAAACTTAAGATTCTGATCACTTTAGGCAAGGCAATTTTATTTGTATAGCACACTTTCAACAACAAGTTAATTCAAGATGCTTTACATGGTTAAGGGGGAAAACACACACAGAGCATATCTATATATAGCTTATCACATATAACTTTATATCTCCAACACCTTGCGTGCATTGGCCAAGTTTAAAACTGGTTTATATCTGTGGTAGAAATGGCAGAAACCCAACCAAAATGGCGACTTTAGTCCAAAATGTCCCACTTCCTGGTTGTTTTGCACATCAATTCATATTTATTTTGCAGGCAGGTGAAGTCTCCATCGAAGCTTGACATGTACTAACCTCAAATTTCAGAAGTTTGCAGCTTGGGCTTGTTGCTTTAAGAGGGAAATAACCCACAAGATTTCATTACTCCTCTTTGCTCTTAATGCTTCTGTGAAATCGAGGGTCAAACGTTCTTACCTTGGTGTGTGTTTGAGTTTGGGTCGTGTTGTTTGGACTCTGAAGCTCTGCTTAAGGACAACTCGCAGTTGGAGTGCATTAGGAGGGCGAGTTTTATGTTGTTTTGCCATATGTTGCCAGAATAATGTGTCAGAACGATGGAGGAAGGGAGGCGAGTGTTGAGTCATGTTTTGATTTCGGCTGATGTTGGGATCCAGAGGACCTCGAGAATGATGTCAGCGTTAAAAAGCTTGAGGAGGAGGAAACACTGATGAACCAAAAAAGGAAAAGTGGAGCTGTTCATAGCTTAATATATTTAATGTAGTGAGAAATATTCATATATTTAAATGCGGCAAACTCCAGTGAACCATAAAATGCACATAAACAGACTATTATAAATTATAACTTATTGTTTTAATACGTTTTGATAAGTAGTTTCGTCCCCAGGTGGCGGTATAAGCAACATGGTTGTCACTAATCTAAAAATAAAAACTTTTAATGAACACGTCTAAAAACGTTAGCTTGGAACAATCACATAAAAATGTGATTCAAACTTTTATCCAAAAGTTGAGTGCTTCTTCGAATGAGGTGATAACTCATTTTCAGAAACCTTGTCATGCAAAACGCTCCAAAAATTGGAATTTGTTGTAACTTGTCCTTACTTTACTGCAATGAGGCAAAAACTAGAGATATCCCCAAAAAAACTAATGCAAATACGAAAACAGGCGATCGGGAAATGTCTTTCTGCAAACCCAGCGTCTTTGTAATATCACTGTAAAATGTTTCTAAAAATCAAACTTTAATGCTTGACTTTTAAAAGCCCTAGTTCGTAGTAATGATGTCCGATTATTCTTCCGGACTCCACATTGAGGCGGACGGCCTACAGGCATCGCTGTGGGAGAGGCCCAGCTGCTCCTCCGTGCTTTAGCGAAGCGTAGGAAGGAAAAAACAGTGCGCCGCCGAGCCTTTGGCCAGGTGGTTGGTGGTGGGGTCTTGCCTTTTATTGATTTTTATTACTTTCCTGACAAACATTCTCTCGTCTCTGTTTGGCCACCGAGCAGCGTGGGGTGTGTGGAGTTTTTAAGGAAAAAGAAACGTTGCCTGGCCTGGAAAACCTTTGCCTCCTGCTCCTCCTCTCTGTTTTCTGCGCTCCCGCTGGAAAGCTAACACATCACTATGCATTTGGCTTTATTTTACCGCATCGATCTGATGTAATTTAAAGGTTCTGCAGGGACTTGTACCTGTTTTTCTTTCCTCAGACGGCTCAGTCTGTGTCTGTGTGTTAAAACAGCAGGGCCTCTGCTACATTCAGGGTCTATTTATCCCAGAGGGAAATTTAAGTGTCAGCAAGAAGGAGGGATGCAATAAATACACGTTGTGTCACTGAAATGGAGAAGATCCGAGCTGTAAGTTTACCCGTTAAGGCTCATTTGCTTCGGTATGAACTTTTTTTAAAACGCGGTTTGTCAGGTAGAGGAGGAGGAAAGTGGAAGGGGGGGGGTGTAGCGATTTCTGCTCCCAGTGTCATATCCGCTCAGTAGCCGGCGCTTCAGGAAAAGCCACCAAGGTGTCCGATCGCTCACGGTTCCAGCCCTTCAACCTGTCAGACACACTTTTGTGATGCCAAATCCCTCTATTCAATTTTTCTCCTCTTCGCCACAAATATATTTCCCCCCCTCCCCGTCTTTTATCAAGGACAAACCTGAACACACACACACATCCAGGAGTGAGGGGAATCTCCAGGGCCTGTCATTTTCCATTTACATTTTTGCCATTTAGCTGACGCTCTTATCCAGGGTGACTTGCAAAGAGATGAGCGGTGGCGGCGGCAGCGGCGAAAGGCTGAACCTGAGGATGAAAGTGAAGGAACGTGAGGATATTTGCCTCCACGAAGGTGTCAGGGAGTACGACTCACCTCCTGTCCTCACACCTGTTTTAATCTTTCGTGAGGCTGTTTGGAATAGCTGGCCAGGAAAAGGGGAGACGAGCGGGGAGTAGACTAAGTCTCTCCACCTGGCCGATTGAATTATTCAGGCGTGCAGGAAGCAGATCGCAGGTTTCTAAAGGCCAGAACAGCTTCGTCACGCCCGAGTCAAAGTAAGCATCCATTATTTACTCCTACCTGACAGAAATTTGCTTTTTGTAACGTCTTCACCTCCAAAATGTCCAAGTTGTTCCTGCATAACTCTCTTCTTAATGTGTTACATCATATTTTATCAAGGTTTTATGTGATAGATCAACACAAATCTACTTTTTGTGTTCAGTTAAATTAATTGTAACGGATTGCCTTCCAAAGTCTCATACGCTCAACATTTAACACTTTAACCGCCGTACAAGACAATGTGTGAGGATAAGCTGACACGTCGTGCCAAATGTGAAACATGGTAGTGGCGGCGTCATGACGTGGAAAGGCGTTTCTTCGGGGAAGCCTGTCGGAGTTAATGGGAAGATAGTTGGAGCTAAATCGGCGACAGTTTAGGAATAAAACCTGCTAAAGGGTGTAGAGGACGACCAGATTGAGGCTGGTAGTGGAGGTTCACCTTTCTAACTCCACAGCTCTTTTAGATGCACCACACCTGAATCCAATGGCCAATTTACCTCTTCGGCATGCGGTTTAGTTCTGCAGAGTCCTCCTGGTGACCCAGTTGTTTGGTTCCAGTGTGCTGAAGCAGAGGAGGACACCATGATTTAGATCAAATCATATTCGTGAGCTAAAATGGCCCAGTCAAAGCCCAGCTCAGGAAGGCTGAACACAAATGGAAGGATTGGATTTATTTATGGAATCAGAGCTGATCTAATACATAAAATCACGTAAAATACATAGAAATTTTCAGGTTTTTATTGGACCCTCATATTTTCCAACTCTAATTGTTTCCCTCTTCTGTCGACTGCTTTATTCATCTACTGTTCCACATAATGAGAGATAAGTCGCTTCCACACCGTCAAGCACCTTCCTCGTTTGTCTTGCATGCGAACACACATGCACCCTCCTCCTCCTCCTCTTCCTCGTTTCCCTGCAACACAAACAGCTTTGGGCCTTGGGCCTACTGTATGAGCACTCTTATCTCCAACGCGCAGACTTTGCATTATGCCTTCAACAAGCCGGTGTCTCCTAGACGCCGCTGCCACCACCACGCCGCCAAGCTCCTCTCAGGTTCCTAAATTGACGTTAATTTAGCATCGCTAATCAAATAGGATCGTGTCTTTTTCTAAATAAATCGGCAAATTCGCTCGGTGTCAGAGGTCCTTTTCCACACTGGCAATATTGTCTGTGTTTTTTTTGCCTTTTAATGTGATGCTCATGTATAGTATGAATATCCCCAACACTGTGCATAATGTAATTAAGCATGACCAATGCTATGTGGGCAGCAGTCCCAGAACCAGTCAGTGAACTAACCCGACACATAAAACCTGAAGAAACGCCCAAACAAGCTTGCAAAATTCAACTGAAAAGGTAGCGCTGTGGCTTGAATTTCTAACCCCGGTTTGTTTCTTTTTCTGTTTCGCTAGAGAGGAACATAAAGTTCAAAGATTACGGGAGAAATGTCTCCTCTTGCTCAAGACACACACAAAAAAAAGGGAACAAAGCTAAAGTTCATCCCAAAAGTATGAGTGTGTGTTTCCGTTTGTCTGGGGGAAAAGTGAAGTCGTGACAACTGTTTCCTGTTGCTAGGAGGTGATGTGCAGAGATCCTCAATCCTCAGTCTGTGTGGTGTGGTAATATCTTGGATGTCATGGTTTAATAATGTATTCAAGCTCCTGGAGAATTTAAATCTGCAGGGTCCGGTCCGTTCTCCAAACGGTTTCCTCACTGGGAGAACCATGAGAGTCTCCTTAAGTAGCAACTCAAGGAATCCCAGAAGGAAAACAGCTGCATGGACAGCCTGTGTGTGTGTGTGCATATTTCCAGCATGTGTTTTCCCAAAGCTTCTGTGTGATTATGTGTTCTTATGTTTCTGGGGCCACATGTGCTTGGAAAAAAAAGAAAGTATCCCAGCCATCTAGCTGTTTAAGACCCAGGTGTTTGGGCTCGTTTTGGGGATTGGAGTGCAGGAAATGCGGGCAGGTGTAGTGGTGGCGGGCTTCCTATATTTCATGTCGGAATTTTCTTTCTTTTCCAAACTCAAATTCCCGGAGCGCTCATTTATTTTTAGGGTGTTTAAAAATAATAATATAAAACGTACACACAGATATGTCTGCAGTTGTCAGGTTTTTAAACATGGAATCCTGAAAACCGGTGGTCCCATCTCTTTATTTCCTTTTTCTGTACGGATCCAGACCTGGAAAAAACCCGTAAATTCAATGCTTTCCCAGACATCTCAGGATTGGGGAAGGAAACCTGTGATGGGAACATGTGTCTAGTGTTAGGAGGATAATCCTCCACCCCACCTCCTCACCCTCTCGTCTTTGTCAGCTGTTGTTCTGTCGTTCCAAGCGGGAATCTCAGCAGAGTGTAATTTCTCGGCCGTTCTGACAGCAGCTCAGGATAAAGTGGTGCTCTCCTCCCGGGTGATTGGAGGGAATTGCTTCTCCGGGTGACGAATGATTTGCTGTTATCTGGGATTTGATTCCTTGCGAGGGAGTCGGCCGGCCGTGCTCGGCTTGAGCTGACTCAGGTAGGGTGTGTTTGCAGAAAATGAAGTCGCAGGACGGCTCTGCCCACCATCAGTACGATTCCTAATCTGCTCTGTCAGGGGCAGATTACGGCTTTGTTTAATTGGAGATGTTGCATGGGGACAGGTGTCTCCTTGCTGCTTTTCATCATCTTTATACATCCAAAGCTAGTTGTCTGCCTTCACGCTGGCCCAAGATATTGCACTTTTGAAGGCGCTATCAAGAACCCTCGAGGATTTGAAAACAGATATTGATAGAGAGGAAATGTGCTTCTTCCTAATGAAGAGAACTGATTGCCGTGTATTGCACCGACTCAGGAGGATTTTGACACATTAACCGCTGGGCTGACTTGTCCGTCTAATGGCTCCTTGGCATCCGGGGTTCCTGTTGGAGGCCAATTTGTGGAACTGACACTGAGGTGGGTGAGCAAGCTCAGGGAGAGAAGAGTAAAGGTGTTGAAGTCTGATTGGTTGGTCTTTGCGGTGCGATGGGCCGCTGATTGTCACACCGTGAACACATGTTTCCCAAATGGGAAAATGTGTAGACACTGGCCCTCCCTTTGGACCTCACCATGCCCTGAGCAGATAAGAGAATTTGAGAGTTAAGAGTTGCATTAGAGGAGCGAGAAAAATGTCTGTCGCAAGAGTAAATAAGTTCTCCCCATGCCAACGGATCCCCACGGGATCAATTAGCTGCCCATTACCATAGATACAGAGAGTTTCTTATGCAACAGCATTGCTTCAAAATTCGAGCAAAGGGAGGCCCAAGACTACAGAGGGGGTGGCGTGTTTAAGGATCTTGTCAAACTTCACCTCTGGCCCAAACGAGCTTTAGCTCGCAGGAGGCTCAGCCAAGTCGTCCAGGGTCAGGAAAACAACATGAAAACGTCTCTGTCAGCCACTCTGTTTTCATTACCTGAAACAACAAACAGCCCGGGGAAAAAAGACGGGGTGAGGAAGGAAAGAGAGAGTGCTCCCCTGGGGCGCCATTTACGTCCTGTGCAGATGAGAAGATCCTGAGATTGGGTTTTCAGTCCTCTCTGTCCCTTTCTCTCACACCTAGTCATCTCTGCTGTGACAAGACTCCGTTTCCTAATCCCTTTACCTCAGCGTTAATGGTTGCTTCGAAGTGCTTGCACTGGAGATCAACTCCTACAAAGGTTAGAGGTTCAATTCCCCCTTCCAGCGCGCCTGTCAGGCTGGTCCGACTCCCGCTGAGTTCAGCCAAGCTAGAAATGTATGCAGTGAGAGGTCTTTGGATAAAAATGCCCACCAACTGGCTCATGCTATGTTAACTACACTTGAGGGAATTGTCCTGCAATAACATCCACCCACCCGAGGTTCTGCATGAGTCCCTCTTTCCTCCAACCACAAGGAAGAAGGCATTGTTCGCTGGCCCCGCCCTGCCCGGCCTGAGCCGCTGATATTTTAACTAAGGTGATGATAGCCTTGGTTGTTTTCCTCTGAAGGGGGCGTTCTCCTTTCCCACCCCCCACCCCGTCTTCTGCTACCTCTCAGTCTGTGGGAGCTCGACTTGTTCAACTTCTTCCTCATGATTTATGACCTCTCCATCAGATACATCCCATGGGTCCTTCTCCGGCTCTGCCACAGCAACTCCTGACTAAAATGGATTAGTTGCAGTTATCCGCAAATGGATCCTTCGCCACCTCTACCCCAGCGAAGGTCTGATTGCAAAAGGTGGAGTGGGCCTAAGTGTCTCGCTCTGATCCGCGGTGTCTCAGTTTGCCAGCCGTAATTACCTGTTTTGAATAAGTTAATAGCCATAGGAAGCCCGTTTGCCGGGGATAAAAGGGACAGTATCTTGCGTTCAAAGCGATCAGAGGGTTTTAACCACACCAGGGTGGGTGCATACGTGTGTGGGAGGGGGGTACTTTCCTTCATGCACTCTCAAAAGAGAAGGAAAAAAAGTTTTCTTATCAGGTATGTACTTAAAAGAATCCCACTGCTAGAAGCGCACTGTCTTGGGGGGGAAGCGGAGAGAAAGATGAAAGGCTTTTGTTAAAAGTGACGCTTGGCCCAGGTTTCCTGTGCCTTTGCCTAGACTCCCCTGTCCCTCCACGCCTGAAAGCTCGGCTCTCTCTTCCTCCCTCTTTTGCCTTCTCTGACTCGCAAAGCTGTCTGAGGGGGAAAAGTAGACCCGTCTTGCCGCCTGCCGGTGTTAGATTAAATACCGAGATGGCGACAGGAAAAAGGCAGGGAGGAAAAGCAAAAAAAGAAAAAGAAAGTGCCTGCCTGCTTAGTGAGCTGGCGGTCTGACCGACGGACTGACTTGCTGGCTGGCTGGCTCACCGGTCTGGGATGAGGGATGTTGGAGCATTGCTATCAGGTTGGCGACGGAAACTGCCAGTTAGTCAGCAAGACTCCCAAACATGCCGCTGCAGGTTTTTTAGATGACACGTCAATCTGTCTCAGGGTTGATCTAAACCAGAGAACTCATCTCTTTTCCTCCTTATCTGTGTTCTATTGAGTACATTTCTCATGGCTGTCTCTTCGTTACACTTCACAAGAAAAATACAAATGATAGGACTTCTGGGGGCTGTGAAAATTGCAGACCCAAGACATCTTTTGGGGTCGTGTTGAACCACAGACAGAAAGCTGCTAAGGGATGCTACGGAAGTACGGGGCCCTAACCTTTTTTTGTTTTGTCTCACTGGTTTTCAAAATGTTTACAGTTTGGAATTAAAGGTACGATGTGCATTTGCATTCAGCTTCTGTCCCAGCTGAATAAAAGCATTCCCAGACCTCTTCACGGTCTTCCAGATGTTTGCTATGTCCCCTACTTGCCTATTGCAAACCTTAAACCGAGCATTGTGCTTGTCCCTTTTCCATAAAGGCAACATTTGCAGAAGTGCATGACTAATAGCTGATTATTTAGCCCCCTTTTCCTGCTACACCCCTGAATAAAACGCAATGCACCCAATAACAGAGACCACCTTTATCTCATCAAAACATGGGCGTCCACCTAAATTGACAGGCCGGTCATTGAGAACATTAATTAGCGAAGCAGCCAGGAGGCCTGTGGCAACTTTGGGGGAGCTGGAGAGATCCACAGCTCAGGTGGGATAATCTGTTAACACACACAGTACAAATCTGGCTGTTAGAGGTGTAAAGAAATCCAATAGAAGATCAGTTGAGGTTTGCCATGTAGGGAACTCTGCAAACATCTGAAAGAAGGTGGTCTGGTCAAACGGGACTCTTTGGCCGACATGTAAAAGGAAAAATGGTGAAACATTTTGATAGCAGCATCATGTTTTGGGGATGTTGCTCTTTAGCAAATATTGAGTCATTGGGTTTAACGGAAATACACGGCAAACATTTCTACAGATTGTTTTTTGTACAATTATCCACTGCTTTTAGTTGTTGTGTCATAAAATTCCAATAAAATGCGTTAAAGTTTGCGGTTCTAAAATGGAATAAAAGTGAAAAAAATCAGTGGGTATCCACATTTGTACAAGGCATTGTTTCAGGAAACAAGCCTGTAAAATGTCTTGGCTTTCGCTGGCCTATCTCTCTGTTTTCCTGCTCTGTCTCTGCCCTGCCAGCCTGACTAATCAGGACTGCAAGAAAAATGCTAATGGCTTTCATGCAGTGACAGTGCCCTGGCAGGTTTGTAAGCGCTTCAGGAGGGAGTGAGAAGAAAAAAACAAAACAACCAAGAAGCAGGCTCGGCTATGCATCCTAGAAATGAGACTCAATAAACACAATAATGTGTTTAACTTGTAAACTAGCGCGGGTGACAGATTACGGGCGGTCCAGCAGTGTGGCGAAGCGCCGACATCTCAGCCGTTCACCTTTTGCATCTACATCTGTCCTGCTAATGGGCTCCACTTCTCTGCCAGCGCAATGGAAACCCAGCGCCGCAAAAAAAAAAAAATCCTCAGGCGAAGCTCTCATTCTATTTCCCAATTAGACGAGAGGGCATGATTAGTTTATTAGCAGTAGCAAAAGCTCCGGCGAACGTGTTTGTGGATTCTTAGCCGTTAATGAGCAAATTCAAACCCTATTGAACGGACGCCTGTGGGAGGGGGGAGGTTATTCGCGTGCGTACTCGGCTAATAATAGCATCCCAAAGACAAAAGATGGAGGAAATAGCATTATAGGAAGGGGGGGTCAGAACAATGAAAGCCTACCGACACTCTTAATGGCATGCTCTTTCATTTTGAAAATTGTTTCCCTTTTGGAATTGCTCGGCATCCTCTCCTCAAGGGTTTGGCAGAGTGGATATACACGCATACTCAATTTTAACATCCAGTCATACTCACACCAGGGTGCAGAGGCAGGAGCCGTGGTTCCACCTGTGGGACGCGAACTCCAGCGCAACCCCCTCTTTGTTTTCCCTCTGCCTTGGCAGGCTTAACCACCTCCTTTACAAGCCAGGTAAATTGTTCGTTAGGGCCGAGGTAAACGGGCAGTGGGAGTTGTTTTTTCTTCTCCTTCCTAGAAGAAGTGCAAAGAACAAACAAGTCAGAGCATTTGTTCAACGGTGTAATCTACACATCAATTATCCTGCTGAGCTAATTAGCACCTCTGCATACCCCAGGTACCTGAGCACTCACACATGCTCGACTCTTTCAAGCCACTGATCAAAAAAAAAAGAAAAGACGGGAAGAGGATTGACAGAAACACGGAGAGGCAGAACCCAAGGGTAGGTAGGGAGAAAGCCTTAGATCAAAATTTCCTTTTTACTTACAGTGCGTGGCGGAGTGTGTGGATCTGTGTGTGTGTTCGTGCTTTTGCAGCCGTTCAACTCAATTATGTAAGCCAGCTTTATACACGGTGCTTTCCGAAAGCATTTGTAGTTCTTGACCTTTTGCGGATTTTGTTTTGTTACAGTTATTTTCGATTTTTACCCAAGTCAACATTTTGCAGAGCCAAGTTATGCTACAGCAGCTCCTTGTCTTTTGGGGGAGACATTTTTTGCCCATTCTTCCTAAAATAGCTCAGTTGTTAAGTTAGCCACAGTTTTCCAATTACATTGTTATTCAATTCAATTCAAAAATACTTATAAAAAATACTAATCCCAAAGAGAAATTAAATGTTATTGTAACTCATGTTAGTCAACTTTTTTCAAAGATTTGTTTTAGATGCTGATGGCCGTGGGGAGGGATGATCTCTGCAGATCTGAAGAAGCTTCTGACTGAAGACACTCTGTTGTTGTATGACAGTTTGATGAAGAGGATGCTCAGGGTTGTCCATAATGTTCATTTTATGAAGAATCCTTTTTTGCACACTAATTTCAACTGGGTTCACAACATCTAACCTGTTTGCCAGTGATCACACATTGCCCATAATGATTGATGGAGGATATGATTTAAACTTCCTCCTGTTCTCTCTCCTCTTTGCGCCTGCTCTGGATCCCCGGCGTCTCCTTTTCAACTCATCTGGGCTTTTTTTGTGGCTGTAGTTGAGATATTTGAGCTTTTGTGATGTTAATCAGTTGCCCTGAGTTGTAAACCACCTTGTTACTATGGTTATGCATCCTAACAAATGTCATAAAGGACATACACTGGACTTCGACTAGGCCACTCTGAGACATGAATATCCTTGTATCTCGGGCTATATTTTTAGAGTCATTGTCCTGCTGAAAGATGAAGAGGTGTTGTAATTTAGCTCCGACTAGCTTCCCTGTCCCTGCTGAAGAAAAGCATCCCCACTCCATGATGTTGCCACCCCCGTGTTTCACCATGAGAATTGGGCTTTTGGGGGCTAGTTTTCCATGAGTGCTTTGTGCATCGTTCAGAATATAACATTTTGATGTCTTCGGACCAGAGCGCCTTTGTCCACATGTTTGATGTGTCTTCTACATGGATTGGAAACTTTAAATGTGACTTTCTTTCAACAGTGCCTTTGTTTTTTGCCATTCTCCCATGAATTCCATGTTCATGGAGATCATGCTAATCTTGCTTCAATTTGTATGGTGCTAGTAGGTCATTTAAGTAGCAAAAATGTTTTCAATTATGATGTTAAAGGCTAAACTACAATTTGAACCACTGAGGTTGCCTGCCCCGTTGGACTTTAAAGTGAAGGTCTTAGCATGCTTATTAAGGTGTAGAGAATGGGTATAAAGCCCCAAGTATCTTCATCCCACGCCTCCACTCCTGCTCTGACTCTCAACTCCCTCCGTGTAATTAAAAGTGTACTGTTCACCCACCTGCGGCTAGACAAAAAAGACAGGTATAACGTGAAAGAAATAAAAAAGAAAAGCAACAGGAACAAAAAAAGAGGAGAGACTCAAAACGCCTCGGTCTGCTCCTGTTTACTCCCTCCCACGTCATGTATAAGTCATGGGCTCTGGGGCCTCCGACTGCAGAGCTGCCTGTTCCTGCCGTTTACAGAGATCGAGAGAGAGGTTAAGTTGTGTCATCTTGCCGCTGTCTTACACCTGGCGTACCTTGCCGCTGGCTCGGTCTAACATGCACACATACACGCAGATGTGTTTGTAAATAAGAAGTTGTACACAAGATCATTCAGCTCCCAGTTTCTCACTTTTAGGCCTTAAATGAGGAGCTCACGAAACGCTTGAATTACAGGCATTGATGCTGTAGCTTCTTGTATTGTTAAATATAAAGTGTGGATGCTGTTTTATGCTTATAACTTCTTGTTAGCCAAACAACCTAACTATCTACCAATTGTGACTTAGTTTTAAGAAATAAGAGAGGGTGTATAAGAAGAAGCGTGTATACTGGTGAAGCTTACAACCTAACACCCAACCCTTATGACCCTTGGTGCGTTCCATTTACCTCAGAGGTCAGAAGACGGAGCTGGGTTTGTCCCCACACCCGAGTAAACAACTTTCCAGTTAACGCAGTAAGATAAGTCGGGATTCCAATATGGCGATGCCCAGGTAGCCATTGTTGGTAGGAGCTCTTATAAACATTGTTATAAGCTGTACTTTCCAGTTGCCGGCTCTACATGTAACATAGATTTTCTCTTAAAAGTGTGTCTTGTAAAATAAACAGGTTTCCACCACAGCTCACAGTTGTTGACGCAATGATTGGCCATATTGAAGGTCAAATTCGGAGGAAGAAAAAATCTCGGAGTTTTAGAGTGGAAAGTCCGATTTCGGGGGCATTCCAGTTTATTTTTCCCACTCGGAAGTCAAAGTTTCTGAGTTCCATCTACAAATGGAACGCACCATAAGTATTAAGGACCATATGACAGTTACCATGTCTACCAATACATTGAGAAACCTAAAGGATAATGCTGCAAAGTGTAAGTTAACGCATCACAATTGCCGCTTTTGACTCAATTTTGTTCGAGTGTTGAACATGCTAGAAAAGGACAGAACTGTAGACCAGATATCACTTTGTGGCTTGCCCTTAACACCGTACCCCAAAAGAGTCACACAAGAGATTGTGTCCACCAAAGAACCGAATGCCCGACCACTAGTACCACTAGTACTAGCATCCAAGGAATCACTTTGAATCTAGTGGCGAGTGTAGGACGAGTTCAAGGGGATATGGGGTACTGTGCCAGCTACAAATGCAATCAAGGTGGGGGTTTTTAAATCTCATTCTCTACGAGAGGGAAATTAAGGAGCTTCCAAAAGATGGTTATAAGCTCATGGGGCATTTCTGTGACAATAAGCTTTGCCCTCCATGTTTTACAGCCTCCAAACACCCCCTCCTCTGGTTGGCTGGTGGCTAATTGGGAAGTTAGTAACAGTGTCAGGGAGAGTTGCCTCTCTCCAGAGGGCTCTCCCTCTTCATCTCCTGAGTGTATGTGTGTGCGTGTGATTTGCAGGCCGGGAAGGCCGGTTAGCTGGTTCCCTGCTGGTGATGAGCTATACAAAGACACACACACAGACACACACACACAATCCCCCATTTCCTGGTGCCTCTTTGATACCTGGTGGGGATGCCATTCAGGTGACAAAGATCTGCTGTGTGTGTGTGTGTGTCTGCAGGGGTAACAGATGTGATTTTACAATCTCATTAACATGTGAATGAGGCCCCGGGCCCCCAGATTGGCTCAGACCACAGAAGAAGGATTCAGCTCTTCTCATCACCCTCCTGTGGCCCCTCACCTGGACCCCCCACCCTTCCTGTTCATCCTGTCTGATCTCTATAGTCCATCTGAGGTCCTGGGTTGGTTACCCCTCCTTAAAACACACAGATCGACCTTTAAACAGCTGGTGACCGGCAGACTTTTATAACAGCACGAGGTCCCACTCTCTCCTGTTTTTCTGTCATTTTCGAGACGTTTTTTTTAATCATAAAGTAACACAAAATAATGTCAGGAATCACTCACGGAAACTGGTGCTGCTGTTGAGGAGTTTTGAGGGCAATCTGGTGGTGAGAAGTGGTTGTTTTAGCTCTCAGGTGCTGTTTTGCTGAGATAAACGTGGCCATGGCCCCGTCGCTGTGGACAAGAATGCAAAACAACCTTGGCCAGATCAAACCGGTTGTTTTCTCAGCTATCTGGCGTCCCCGCTCAACAGTTTGTGCCTGGGAAGACTGCCTGTAACCTCTATGATGTGTTTTTA
Organism: Valencia hispanica; assembly: GCA_963556495.2. Classification (NCBI taxonomy): domain Eukaryota; kingdom Metazoa; phylum Chordata; class Actinopteri; order Cyprinodontiformes; family Valenciidae; genus Valencia; species Valencia hispanica. The sequence goes on from OY747723.1 coordinate 26,689,735, forward strand.
CCAGCTGCAAACGGTGTTCAAAGTGGATCCTTTACTGCAACCACAAATAGATGCATTACATCTTCTTCTCTCCCCTCCCTGTGAAGGAAATCAGCATCAAAAGCTTCTGTTAGCCGGTAATTACAGCTCAGGTTCTGCTTAGCCGTTATTAGCACAAAAAAGTACAGTAATCTGGCTTGGCAGTGCAATATGTTACCGTCGCTTTTTTAATTAATCTTACAGGCAGCGTAATAAATTTACAATATCAGATTGGGGGAATACTGTATATAGATTTATTAAAGCTTTTAATCAGTTCTGGCAAAATTAATTTTGCAATGATTGCTTACATTTGAATTTGCATATACTTAGTGCGAGTAATTTATTTTTATAGATTCCTTTTTTATTAAATCGAGGCACACGGGGGCCGTCAGAGATGAAAAATTGCCGGATTTTGCTTCTCTTTGCTGGAAGGGAGAGAATTTTTCTTCTCCATGCAAGCTAAGGTGTTTCACCACCTGGCTCGAAAGTTTGTTATTGGTTTGAATGTCCAGTGGCTCTTGACGAATAATTAAAACTTTGGGATTGCTATCCTAATTTACCATCAGTTTCTTCTCTTTTTGAAGGTCTCTATATATGAGATGAGCATTCTTTCCAGCAACAGATTGGCAATGTTCATTATGGAGCTCTAAAACATTTGACTAGTCCTGTTTCTTACCTAGAAAGTTTTTAAATAAGCTCATTGTGTGTCAACTTATTTATTAGGTACCCTTTTTAAAGTTCTTGGCAATGTAATAAAAAATATTTCATAAACAATATTTTCCAGAGAGAAAATATTCAAAAACATCATAAACATACCTTTAAGCGCCTATCTTTTCAACTACAACAAAGTTTATAAATGAATTCAATTATTAATATAACTAGAATTAGTGTAAAACGTAATGTACTCTATAACAGTCAAAATGGACCATTATGTAGGACAACCTTAACTTAGGGAGCACATCAAAGCTAACATTAGCATGCTAGAAGTTATTTAGCATGCTAACTGAAATGTTAGCGCTTTGAAACTTATTTCGGTTTCATGTAGTTAGTTTAATGTTGTTTCCTAAGTATGTTTTATCATTCATTATATCATGCTATTGGTTATTTTAGTGTCCTTTCTATCTGAGTGCTCTAACAGTAATTTCAGGATATTATGCAATTTTAACATGCTAACAGCTATTTTACCATGCCTATTACTTTGTTTTGGTATATTAATTTGAAAACAGTCAATTCTGTTGTTAAAACAGTATTCTTTAACATGCTAACACAAAGTTTCACTGAGCTAATAGTGGTTTTTAGCATGCTAACTTCTTTTAGCATGCTCACTGTCATTTCAGTGTTCTAAAAGTAAATAGTAATTATTTCCACATTCTAGCTAGATTTAGCACTTTTTTAGTGTTTTGATTATATTTATTTCGAGCTAACTATAATGTTTAGCATACTAACTGTAATTGTAGTGCATTAACTGTATATTTAGGTTTGTTACGTGTAGTTTTACTTTCATAATAATTTTGGCATCCTAACTGTAACTTTAGCATACGAAATTAATTTTTAGCATGCTAACACTCATTGTAGTAACATTAATCAGCCTAAGCTTGAGGATTTATTGAATTAAGAATTTTAACAGATTTTAAAATCAGTAAATATCTGCTATAAATATATTTTTTGGGTGTGTTAGCTTGTTTTACAATCTCAAGATTAATATATTGCTACAGATTCAGACAGAAAAATGAAAAAATGTCATGGGGTGAATTTGAATTTAGCTCATAAAATATTATGTAGGTAATGAAAAGAAATTTATTAGAATGGGTCTTAGGCAAAAACAACCCCGCTATTCCTATAACCCAATTAAAAGATGAGGTACTGCTTTGGTTAAATACTGTTTGAAATATAGAGAGAGCTAAGCCTGTCTAATCTTATATGTTGAATAGAGTGATTAAACAGTAAAAGAACATAATTTCTGTACCTTTGCTGATGTACCAGCCTCATGTTGTTTGCATTTTTAAAAACATCAGAGCAGCACGCTGATTTTATTGCAGTTGTGTCGTTATTAGCTCCCATCTTTAACTGTGATCAAAGCGGATCTTCCCTTACACCACTTTCCTTTTTATCTGTGTGCGCTCCTCCCTTGTAAACACACAGTTAGGTACATCACATCGCAGACGGAGACAGACGTCCACTCCCACTCACACAGGATCGGTGTAGCACTTCCAAGGCAGATAGGAGTGATTCGTAAACAGATGAACCCGAAGCAGATGTGTTATCGCGGTGGCTCAGAGGGCTCACAGGGCCCGCCACACTCACACACACAAAAGTGGGGTTTCTATAATAGTCCGAGCTGATAATACCCCACCTCAAAACCTGAACTACAAGTCAGCAGATTCCACCACCTGAGTGTGTGCTCCTATTAATAAAAAATCCTCCACATGCCATGTTATCATGTTGCTGCTGTCTGTGCGGGGCGTGGACGCCATGGCACCGAGCCACCGTGTCCCTCTGAGACAGAGGAGGAGATGAAGAGAAACGATTTAGATAGCACACAAACACACACTGTTCCTTATTATCGGAGAGAGCCGACCGCAGGAGAACGCTGGATCGTCCGTAGATAGGCTTGGATATTCTCCCTCTTCTCCAGGGAGGAATCCATGAACGAAGTCAGACATCTTGATGAAAATATTCAATGATATCACCATAAAATGGGTTAAATTTGCCCCCAAACAGTGACTTAAGACTCTAAAACAGGCTCTAAAACGAATCGTGTGATGTTTTATTTTCAAAACCATGCATTATACCTCATTTTATATTCAGCCAAAACACATAAGCTTGCAATTCAGACATCCTCACAGCTATTTTAGCATGCTAAAGTTATACATAATTTCTTTGTCTTTTTGCTTTTTAATTGTAATTTTAGGATTTGTAACAGGATTTTTAGTGTGTTCAACCATAGATTTTAACATTTTAATTGTAATTTTAGACATCTAACGGTGATATTTCTGCCTTAATGGTAATTTTATAGTAATATAACATGCTAACAGTAGTTGTCAGGATTTTAGGTGATTTTATTGTGTTAACATTACCTGTAACATGCTAACAGTTGCATTGCAGATTGTAATTTCGGAGCTCTAAAAGCAATTTTAGCATGTTTAAAGTAATTGTTTGATATTTGCTGTACTCTTAGCATGCCAATTGTAATTTTAGAGCGCTAACAGCTCATTTAACATTTTCAGTTGTAAGTTTAACAAGTTAACCGCACATTTTAAGCAATTTCAACATATTAACAGTGATTTTAACACTTGTTACATTTTAGAGCCCCAAGCGTTACTTTATCATTTTAGATGTGATTTAAAATCTGCACAGGATTATGTAGCATTGTAACAGTAACATTAACGTGCTAACAGTAACTTCAAATGCTAATGGCAGTTTTAGCTCATAATGATTTTAACAATAAATTTGAAGTCCAATGCTAAATATTGGAAATTTCAGAAAGGAAAACACTAAAAATGTATCAGGCGATACAGTAAACATGTGGTACAGGAGTTTGACATTATGTTGACTAAAACAGACCACAACATACTATAGTCTTAGCTGACAATACATGCTAATGCGGCTTCTAGCATGATAATGTTACGTTTTAGTGTGCAAACAGTCATTTTATGTGTGCTAAAAACGGTCCACAGCTATAAAATGTAAATTTCAAGCTTGTTGAAAATATTCAAAGTCTAATAATTTCCCTAATTATAGCCCACCTGATCTGTTACTTAAGGCTTTAATTATGACACTAAAAGCAGCCGTGCAATGTTTTATTTAGAAAATCTTTCCTTTTAATGCTTTCATATTCAGCTTTTAACCCGTAAACACTTGTCTTGACTTGAAATCGATTGCACACATCTGTTTTATTAGCTGTGTTTCAGCACCATTAACCTGCAGGTGCCTCTTCTTCCCTTACAATCTCAGTTTACACGCACATTCAGAAACAAAGTCCCGCAGATTTCACGTACTTTAAAGCACTTGCTGCTCTCATTCGGCGTCATGCGCAGCAGACAAAAAAAGAGGAGGCTTTTTTATTCTTTTTTTTTTTTTATAAAAGAGGGGAAATTAGTGATGGTCTCCCTTTTATATGCACGTGAAGAAGCCCCCACTTCGCCTGGCGACGACTCCAAAACTGGAAGCGGTTCATCCAGCAAACGTTTCTTTTTAATTTTTCCCCCTTTTCGTTGTGTGTGTGTGTGTGTTTGGTTAGTTACAGTAATTACGGCCCAATAACTGACAGCCAAAACCAGGCAGGAGAAAATAGAAGGGGGCTGCATTTTCCTCAGCCTCGCTGCTGAACATCTGCTGAGAGATTTGCATATTAATTAACCCATATTAACTCTAATTATTCTGGGAAATTATCAAATAAATTAAATTTTCTAATTTTAACCGTTTTTTTTCTGTCTCCCCCTTCTTCCCGTTGCTTGACGGGTTTAACATCCGGAAGCTCACCTGAGTCGGGATAAAAAATATATATATAAGCTCTGCAAGCGCCTTTTCCCATCTCAAAGCTTCCCCTGCTCTGTTTTCCTTCCTCCCACTCTTCTCTCCTCTCCTGCCCTGGGAGTCCTGAGGGCAGCCAGGGGAAGCTTTTGTGTGTCTTTTTTATTCTTCTTCTTTGGCATGTGTGACAGGGGAGGTGGGAGGAGGGTCTACTTGGAACATTTGTTGGAGGGGAGGAACATGTGTGAACTGGGAGGAGGAGGTGGTGGGGAGGGGTCACAGATGGTGAATCCGTGCAGGACCCGGCAAAGGTGGGACCTCTGAGCTTCCCCCTCCCCTCCCCAGCCTGTTGCCTGGGCCTCCTCTGCAAATAAATGGCACATTAATTGAATTAGGGAGTGCTGCTGCGAAGGTCTCCTTATGGGTAGAAACTGGACAGGAGGTTTCTTCATCTTCCTAAATGATCCAAAACATGGAATATGTTTGATTTCTATCCTTAAACCTGAGGAATCTGGTGTTTGTTTAAAGTCATTTAACCAGAAACGTCCAAAATCTAGGAGTTAGCCGCAAGTTTCCAACCATAGAGTTCATGAAAAGTACCATAGAGTTCAGATGAGTATTTCTAAAACAAAAAAACTAAAATATATACATATATATAAACAAAAAACATACATGTCTGAGTGATCATCACTGAAAAAAACACTTAATATCTTATATAATCTGGGAGATTCTCACAGAAAAATAAAATACTATGGTTTTAAAGACTCTCTCTAGTGACTTCAGAGCTTTTTAGTGTCATATGGGCAGAAAGAAGGAAAGCCCAGTTCAAAATATGTTGTCAAATATGTGAAAAGAAAAAGAAAAAAGAAAATATAAAATACCATAAATGAAATGAAAAAAGTAAATAAATATAACAGTAACAATATTTTTTTTAAAGATGTGAAAATATGAAATGATATAAGAAATTCAATCAAATCTCAAATATAATAGGAATATAGTAAATATTTGTAAAAATCAGTTAAATTTCTTAAAATGAATACATTATAGTAAATAAAATAAAAAGGATCTCATAATTAATAAATAATATTAAAAGTAAACAAAAAATAGACAGAAAACACTTAAAAAATGAGGAAAATATTTTTAAGAAGCCTAAACATGGAAAAATAGCTACTTTAGGTTAACAAAGTATAAAAATACTTATATTATTATGATAGTATTCAGAGTGATTATTTTCCTCCAAGAAGATTCCCAGAATTAAAAAAAAAATTTCCCTGCTATAAAATGCATGGAGTGACTAAGCTGCAGTGTGTCTCTACAAACTGCATGAATGGCAACTTTTTGGGGTTGTCCTGAAGGAAAGTGAAATCGTCCACTTTTTACCGGGTGTAATAAAGGTTAAACACATCTCTTAAACACCTAAATTGTAAGAAACTTCTGTCTGTCAAACAACACTCCTCCGTCTCTGCAGAGACACACACACATACACATACATGCAGGTTGAGTTTACACTTCACTGAGTTTTCACCATTCATCGTCTCCCTCCTGTCGCCCCCTCCCCTCCCTCACCCCTCACTCTCGCTGTCTCTTTTCAGAGCTTTTGTTTGCCCTCTGCCACCGTCCTTTCACCGACTTGGCCCCGATTTGCCCCTTGTGCTCGATCACGCCATTATACCGAGACAAGATAGCACAAAATATCCAAACATGTCTGCTTTTCTTTTGTCTGGGCACAGCTCACGTCACTGGGCAGTTGTTGGTTTTTGTTTTACATAGGAAATACATTATTCCTACCAGTTTGGCCAGTTTAGAAATGGTTCGTAAAAAAAAAAACAGGACGAAGGTTGTCTGAAAGTGTAAAAATGAGGAAACTGTGGAGAAAAGCTGCCCTCGGTTGGTGTGAGGTTTTCTGTCAGACTTTACCCGAGGAAGTGCTTAAACTGTTGCAGACGCCGAACAATGGCAGACAAAAGGTCATCACGAGAATCCGCTACCCGCGGCCGTAGCCACGAGGCGGCGACCCTGCTTCCACCTTAATGCCCTCCCACACACACAGCTGGCTCCTGCATCCCCCGCCTCCCCCTCGCAGCCATCCAGGTGATCCGCCTGGCTCACATTCATGAGACAGGGAGCGAGCGTGAGCAGTTATCGTCCAATAGGGAGAATGTCCCGGCTCATTATCGGCGTAGGAGGCCGAGCGTGTCACCTGGAGCTAAGCCTCGACACTTGACTTAAAAAAAAAAAAAAAAAAAAATATATATATATATATAAAAAGTCATCCTGGGTGAGCGCGAGAGCTCCAACGTGGGTGTTAGTCATTCTCCCTGCAGCGATCACCTCCACAGAGCTCTGTTTCTCTCTCTGGCTCTGACACTCGAGCAGGAAGGCCTTTTAACGCAGCCTCCTGTGGGCTCTGGTGTAGCTACTTGGGGATTGTTAAATAAATGTGATTATACCTGTTAGTCTGGTGAAATGATTTTTCCCCAGCAGCCTGCAGGTAAAACAGAGTAGTTGGTTTTTTGCAAATTTGTTGCTTTATTCCGAGTCTTGGCAGCTTACAACACGCCCACTTTTCCTGTTACTGTTGGATTTAGGAGGAAAGTAGCTGCAAACCAAATGCATTTCATTGACTGATCATCAAGCGTGGCCAAATGTAGGAAAATCTGGAGTTTTGGAAGCTGTGAAGCTTAAAGCAAAGACGAAAAGTCATCACCTGGGAAGGGTTATAAGGAAGTTTGGAGCAAGTCGGGTGGACATTGCAGCAAAAGCACCCCAATATCAGAATGTGCAATACTCAAAAACCCCCGAGGACGCCATCTTGGACTCCACCTCGGCAGGTTGATGGTTAACGAGGATGGCTTGTCATCTGAATGGACCATAAAGCCCCCGTAAGTGGAGACGCTCGGCCTAAAATGCACCACCTCATCCCTGTTGCCTCGCTCGGTGGTGGAGGGCTGAAGATTTGGGCTTGCAGTGATTTTGTTGACCACAGATTGAGGCAAACGGGAGCACAAATGTAGAATAGAATGGCCGAAAAAGGGAAAAAAATGAAGGTGTTGCAGTGGCCTAGTCAAAGTAAAGGCCTCAAACAGATTGGAATGCAGTGGTGGAACCTTAGCTTGTACATGAGTCCACTTTCGTTTTGCATCTCAAACTTTGTCAGAAACTTTCAGATGAATCGGTCACCGGTTATTCCTTTGAATGCTCCCAGGCGCTTTGCAGCACTTCATTATAACTCCACCATTGAAAGCATGTTTTTTTCCCCGCTGTCAAGCCCTTCATAAAACGCACTGATTTTAGACCGGAGGTTTCTTAGATGAATTCCCCCTGCAGCTTTGTCACATCTGAACTGTCGCCTGTGCCGCTGTAGCGACGAGTCCCTCCAGTCAGATTCCCTGCCAAGCCGCCCTAATCGATACACAATATTAGCCCTGGCTCTGTTCCTTTTCTCCGCTAAATGACAGAATAATACCACGTTGTGTCAGACACTCTGAAAACGTGTGTCATTTTAATTATCCGCAAAGCTCAAGTCGAAGAGAAGAAACAGGTAGCGAAAGAGAAAAAAAGAGCGTCATCCATAATTTGCCTTTGTCAAGGATGACACTTAAGGTAGGGAAAGGGACAGAAGAGGCATTTTGAGGAGTAAACATTATCTCCTTTTTGTCTTCTTCTCTCCCAAAAGAGACAAAAGGCTGATTAAGACCGATGTTCGGGGGAGATGAAAAAGCTGCCTGAGAAATATTAGTAGGTTAGAATTACTTTGTTGCATGACACAATACCAATAGATGCTTGGCGCTCGCTGAGGGAGCGGCTCCTGTCAACGGTGGCACCTCAACAATGGGCGGCTTTCTCCGTGTTAAGACTACGCGTTTGACTTGACGAGCGCCCCGCTGTCATTTTGCCTTCTTGGAGGTGCGCGTTGACAGCTGACGTTCCAAGACGATTTTTTTTTTTTTCTTTTTTTTTTGGGCGTTCAAACAGTTCACCGCCACCCCCGTTCCCTCGCAAGAGGCACAAAACGCTCAACGGAGATAACCGAAAGTCCTGAGAAGTTAGTTGGATCGGCGAAGGGCAGCGTTTTCCCCCTCATTCCCTATGTGGGAAGTCAGGAACGGTGCGCTTTGCTGTGTCTGGTTGTGTGCATAAACAAAAAGAAGCTCCCTCTCTCCTTTTATTGGGGAAGAATGGGCCCTTTAAAACCTGTCCAGCCTTAGATAATTTCATTCAGCCGGCCCCTTGCTCCGCCGTCATTGAATCTGCATCCAGGGATCAGGTTCACAGGGATGGGTTGATCGCTTCCCAAGCCTCTCGGCCTCTTTGTTCTATTGGCGACCCCCCCCTCTTTCCTCTGGAAGCTGGGAGGAGGGGAAGGCACCCAGAGCTGATGGGACAGACGCACAAAATTTGCAGGATGCATTAGAGGGAGATAAACTTTAAAATAACTGGAGGAAACTTTTGATGAAACATTCAGACAGGTACAGAGCTCGATGGTGGACACGGACCACCCAGGAGCTCCCAGCATCTCCAGGCTGGGTTGCCTTTTTTTGTCGTCCGTAAGGAGCATTACTGAGTCTGAACTTGCCTAAACCCTTGTGATCACACCTCTTGAAAAGGTTTTGTTTCCTCCGCCGATTGGTATTCGAGGCAGGTCACTGCTCTCCCACCCTCCCGCTCCTCCTCGCTCCCTCCTCGCTCCTCCTGTCTGAAAGCCCCGTTTTCATTTTAATTTGCACCTGTTGTGCAGTTGTTCGCTGGAGGCAAGTGCAGACCGGTCAGTCGCAGGGAGACGTGTTAGGAGGAGCTGTGGGGAGGCTTATCTTTTCATATGCATGATGTTTTCAGAAATGTCATGCGTGGACTTCGTTTGGTTGGCACTCTTATTTCGGAGAGGCTTCAGTAGCTCCTACTTTCGCATAAAGACGCTTTAATTAGGCTTGTTGTCAATTCCTAAAAGACTTCACTGTCCTGCATACTTATTCTGTAGCATTAACTTTATATAAAGCATTGACTTTAGCAGAATTAGCTTAAAGCTTGAAGCTCTGGGTTCGTCACCCTCGGATCGCCGATGAGGTGTGTCCCCTGCGTCGCTCCAACGTCCGTTTTCTGCAGTGATTTATGCCGAGGCGCGTGTTCGCCGAAGAACAGCCGCTGGTGGTGACAAATTTGCGCGAGAGCCACCTTTGATTGAGTTCACAGCCCTTATTTACAGGCCGTCTATTTTAAGAAAACCAGGCATATGTCAGAGACCTGTGTGCCCAGGAGGCAACCAAGTGTCTATCTGTGTGTGTTGTGTTTTTATGATCAAAAAGCATTTAATTGTACAGTAACAGTGAGGACATTTGCAGGCTGGATGAAATAATCCGAATGACTATAAGCCAGGCCTGTTGTGGTGCCGTATCTGCCATGTGGAGCATCTAAAGCCCGGGTGGTATGTTTCAGAGCCGAGCCGTTCTGAAAGGTGCAGCTCAGCGGCATCCGAGGCATGCGAGCAGGACCGAAAATTAGTGGCTATTTTAGCCCGCATCTCCTGGACAGCTGTCTGCCCACCGCTGCTGTTCAGCCACAAATTCCAGTCGCAGATGCTGTAATTGGGTTGTAAACCTCCCCCCACACATAAGTCCTAATAAGTTTCCAGCGCTGACCGGCCTTTCTCTGCCCACCCTCTCTTTCTTGTTTGCAGCTCTCAACTATGAGAATGTGGTGGAGACGGGCTCAGAGACGGAAGAGGAGGACAAGCTGCCCGTGTCCGAGGAGGACCCCCTGATGAATGGCACGGGCAGCCCGGCCAGCCTCACCAACCCAGAGGCGTCGCCACGCACCGAAAGCCACGGCCTGCTGACCAAGGACGAAGAGGACGACGAGATGCGGGACAGCGGCGTGGAGCACATCTGGCCTGACAACGACATCCTGAGTGCCTCGGTCGATGGTACTGGTGAGTGTCCCTAACCCTAATGGACATTAACGCCCCGAATATTCCACTGAATTTGAACTCAGGTTGCACATTTCATAGCATCATGTATACCACATGTGTTAGGATGAAAACCAATGGACTAATGAGCGCACCTGAATACAAGCCGCACATTTTCATGTTGTAACACGAGATATTTACACAGAAAGACGGTACACGGAAGATTTTCTTTAGTTTTCATCTGTCTGTCTGTCGGTTAGCAACATAACTCGAAAAGTGATGGACTGATTTCGATGCAATTTTCAGGAAACAATGGGACCAGGAACAAGCGATAAAATTTTGGTGTTGATCCGACATTAGGGGCGTCTCCACCCACCGCCCAGCGGTGCTAACCTCCACTCCTCTCCCATCCCAGAGGGCTCACAAGTGGATCCGCCCTGAATCTCCGCTCGCCGCTCATTTAGAGATATTTTATTGGAAAAGTACCAAAATTTAAATTTAGATAACAACAGGGGGATACTGCACCAACACAACACGACAGTAACGTGTCTGGTTAGAAAATAAAACATACTTTGGCCTGCCAGAAAAGTCTTGGTCACTATCTTCATCTTCCTCACTAAAGCCACTGAAGTCGTCTTCTTCAGTGTCTTTATGTCCTCTGAAAGCTTTTGTCGCCTTTTTACATTGACTCAGTTCTTCCCGCTGCCTCCTCCAACGTTTCACCATTGATTCATTGATGCTAAGCTAACGTGGAGTAGCTTTATTTCCTTCTTAGGCAGCCATTTCGATTGCCTTTAACTTAAAAGCTGCATTTCTTCCTGTGTTTTCCATGATGAAGGCGTGTGCATGAAAACTGCCGACGGTGTCTTCTTCGGCGCATAATGTTTCCCCACATGTCTGTTTCACTCTTATGCTTCCTGCTGTAGTACCCCCCGGAGGCCGTTTGCCAGTGAAAAAATATATAATTAGCTGCATTGTTGTATAGGACACAGGGTCCAAAGCGTGGGAAAAACGTTGCAACTTATAGTCCAAAATTTGCGGTAGATGGGAACAAACGTGGATTTCGTGCAATGGCCAGTGTCTTGCCCTTGGAAAATCATTTAGATGTTTCATCCTTAGTTGCCTTGAGTCCTTTCTTGACTTTGATTGAGGTTGCCATTTAATGATATAGTAACATTTGTTACTATTAAAAGCAATTATGAGACTCTTCTTATAGGTAGATGATCATAAAGGGTGGTGAGCTTTGATAGAGTGCAATGTCTGACAAACTGACCCTAAGTTTTGGTCAAACTGACTGACGAGACAGCTGGAAAGTCTAAGATGTTCCACAAAACAAATTCTTCCTTCACTTGTTTTACTTTCACCAGATGTTTGAGGTTCAGGTGAGCTCCCGATCCCCAAGAACTATCCCCTTAAGCTGAATCCCGGACGCTTTGTGTGCACATCCTGCCACTTGTGGAACTTATCTTATGCCGTAAACCCCACCCATCTGGTACTGGTGTAGACTCAAGCAAACGGCAAGTTGCGTTTTGCAAACAGCGACCAAAGCCAGGTCTGACGGCAACGCACCCCCCCCCCACCCCCTTCCATCTCTGCAGACAGACGTGATAAACAGTTTCTCCACAAGCAGCGGTGGACCATTTGGTTTGCGCTTAGAGAAAAGACCCACGCTCTGAGCCAAACAGCGCAAAATATTTACAGTCATGTAGGAGCGGAGGGGGGAGGGAATAAAAAACAATGCAGAAAGGAATCAAGTCTGCAGATTCTGCAGGAGATGCAAGACATTAAAGGTTGGCAGGTGATACCTCCCCAAACCTGACTGAGCGATGGTCTTTTGTTGAGCAGCTCCCATTTCAGGGGGTGCCAGTCACGGATGCTTGAAAGATAAATACTTTTAATTAGGGGGCAGGGTATAATCATTAAAGGAAGGCAGACTGCTGCAAAAAAAGGTCATTAACAATCTTAAATGAAATTTTTATTTTTATGATAGCCATTTACATGTATAATAAGAGTCAATGATTCTTGGAAGCATGTGACAGGAACAGAGTATGGCGAGAAGTCATGTAAGACAGCCCATCTAAATGAGCCGGGCCTCGCTATTCATTTCTGCTAATGAACTGGCTGTGCACGGTGCTGAAAAAACAGGAGAACATTCAGCAGTCTTAAATTTTAATACGGAGGGGGGTGGTGGAGCTGTGCATTTATTAGGGACGAAAAAAGTTAAAAAAAACTTCTTCTAAATAACGCTCTGCGTTGGCTCCTTAAGGGGGTGAAGGAAAGAGGAGACAGTTTGGTAAATAAATCAAGATAAAGGATAAACAAGCTGTCATTGCATACGGTAATTGTTTATTTGATAAAGACCTGCGGTGCCATAATGTCTGTAATTCAACTATGTTGCAATTCCCAGATAATCTGCTTCTTGTGTGATAAACCTGCTGACATATTTTGGAGAGCAAGTCAAGTTCATTAGAGCGTTTGGGAGTCTCTTTCCCAATCTTGCGGCTGCTGTGTTTCCCAGCCGGGCTTTTCTCTTTTTTTTTTCTCTCTCTCCCTCCACGGTGCCGTAGTGTCTACAGTGATACCTCAGCACATAGCTCGGGCCTGAGATAAGTCGGCACCCTCCCTCCTTCCTTCACGATTCTGCTGTCACTCCCCTATCAGGAGTTGCTACACAGGTCTCGGATAAAAGAGACAGAATGTAGTAGATCTCCGAGGGTCTTCTTTCAGGCGTACCTTTCATTCATACTCTTCGAGCTCCCGGTGATAAAAGGAAGCAAAGTAAAGTTTAATCAGGGATCTTTCTCTGATTTCCAGGGTACAATCTTAAGCCTGGCGTTGTCCTTGACATTCCTCAATAACCACGGCAGAGCCTGGACGCAATGTGCTGGAAAGCATGACATCATTATCACTGACAGACGTTCTCAAATAAATCACCTACTCCTTTCTAGCTGTTCCCTAGAAGGTCGGGAAGATTTCTGCCTGTTTGTTTTCTGGAATAAGGCATGTTCTGTTCCCCAACAGCAGCTCTTGTTTTCATTTGCACATCCAACTTTTTTGGGTTAATCCTAAGGAGCTTTTCTTCCACATTTTCTCCAGTCACAACATCAAAAATTAAGTGTGTTCTCTTGTACAGTGGTGGCGATATCATGATGTGGGGGATGCTTTTCTGCAGCTGGGACAAGGAAGCTGGTCAGAGTTGATGGAGAAATGGATGGATCTAAATCCAGAACAATCCTGGGAGGAAAGATGTTTGAATGCCTCAGTTAAAGCATGAAGCATGGTAGTTATTAGTTTTCCCTTCTACCTCACCATTATTATTGTAACGTGACACGATCTGAAAAGAAGTGATTTGGATACCGCAATCCACCCAGCCGAGAGTTAGATTCCCTGTTATTTGCTTGTTAAAACACAGAACATAACCTGCAGTTCAGGATTCAGGAGACGCACAAAAGTCAGAGGGGGGGGGGGGACTTTTAAAAAAATCCTGTGACGGTGGCGACCGGCCGTAAAAATAGGAATGTTTTGAAAATAAACACCATCAGAGCGGCTATGAAAATAGGTGGAATTACATTCGGGCCCCTCTGAGGTAGTCTGGGCTCCTCCTGAGCCCCTTCGGACCCCGAACATCACTCTTCAAGGAGGCGTCTGGAGTGGCCCGTGATTTACTGCTGACAAAACACGCCTCACTTTACCTCCGAAAATACGCCTCCCAGGGACACAAACACACATGTAAGTTCGGCCTAGATGTGGAAACGCCGGTGATTCCACCACAGCGACGCTGGATCCAAGCCCCACGGAGATCGGTGCGCGGCGTTAGCCTACCTCCTACTGGAAGCGGCCGCAGCCCTCAGACGACCGCAGATAACCGAAAGTTTTCCAAGGCAAACAGGGGGGCGGGGGGGGAGAGAGTGAAGGGTCGGTTAATCCCACCGGTCGTCCCTCCGCGTCAGCCCGAAAGCATGCAGGCAAATTTGATTACCCAAAGCAAACACTGTGCCTACGAGGACGTGAAAATGTGAGGGAGTTTTTTCTTTTTGCCCCTGTGCTGTGGGGAGGTTTTCATCCATTCAGACATCTGATACCTGTGGGGATATTTTAATCTGTTTGGACTGCCTTTATTTATGTATTTAGCTTCCCATACTTGTACAGGAAGACGTTGCCCTACCCATCTGAGGAGTCTGTCATTATTCTGTAAACCCTTTGACCGGGATATTTATCATCCCGCCGCCGAAGCCACGTCTCTAATTCCAAGCAAACCCTGGAATTGCGAGCTCCGCAAACTATCGAGCCCCATTGTTTTCAGCCGAAAATAAAAATTCCTGGTGCTTCTGGCCTTTGTGTGCAGTAATGTAAGCAGGACGACATTATTATCAACAAGCGCAGCCACAACCTTTTTCCTGTATTATCCCAGTCGGGTTCCCTCCGATCTCCAGAAAAAAATGGGGATGCTTTATCGTGGGCATGAAACTCGTCCTTGTGCACGAGCGGCACATGTTCTCGGAAGCACCTTGATTTGATTTGCACCGACGGGGCGGGAAGGAGGGACCGGCGGCTCCTTAGGCTGATTGTCCGCTCCGTGTCCTCGTGTGGAGGGAGAATTTGTCAGGAGAGGCTTTTGTTTATGAGCCTCTCTCAATCCTACTGTTTATTTACAGCTGGCTCACCTGTGCCAGAACAATATCAGTCTGTCTGCACGGGCCCGGTGCCATTACCCTGATTAGGCCTGCTCGGTGTGGCTGCACAGGCAAACCCCCCCCCCAAAAAAACAGATTTCTAGAGGTTAGCTCTTTAATTATGACCCAGCGATGGATCAAAAAGGTTGTCTGGATGTCTTTCTGTCTCTTTATGGTCAAAAACTCACGTCCTCCTGCAGTATCATGCATGTAAAAGTTAGAATTAAAGGCCTCGCTTGCCCATTTTTGTTGCTTGAAAACACTGACTCCTTTGCCCCGCCCACTTGAGGTCTACCCCGGACCGATGAGGTTATTTCTGCCGCCGAGAAATGTTCCTGCAGCTATAACTGCTCATTTGTGGTCGAGGGTTTGTATTCTTTTTAGTTCCAGGAGCGAGGCACCGACTCTCTGCCGGGGCTTTGCGGCGAGTCACAAAAATGCGAGCGCCTCACAATGGGCTCGGATAGAGAGGCGTCCGATCGCAGGCGTGATCGTGCATGCAGAGGACTGCAGCGGCGTCACAGCCGGGGACTAATAAGCTCAGCCGTCGTGTTGGCTGGAGCTCTGTGATTGCTCAGGTGGATGTGCTTCGTGTTGTATTTAATCGCCATGTTTGGTGACTGAAGCTTCCTTCACCTCCCCTGCCGCTTGTTGTCATGTTAAAGGTAAATAAGTCACTGTCTGGCCCCAATGATAGCATTCATTAGGCATGCTGAACAAGGCAGCGACACGCTGCGATGCAAAGCGCCGCCTTTATTGCTTTCTCCATACCTTCGTCTTCTTCTTCTTAAAGGCCTATTTGTCAGCATTACTCACCCTCCCTACCCGCTCTTTCTCTTCTGTGTTTGCAGATGAAATAAAAGATGATTTTGATGCCCTGGGGCCTGAAGCCACCTTGCAGGCAGTTGGAAACGGTACAGGTGAGTTAAGATCTGCCTTCTTTGGCCTCCAATTCTCTAAATCTCTACTTTTTAATCATAAAGATTAAATGAAAACTGTGAAATTTTAAGTAAATTAAGTAAAAAAAAAATCTAATCAGGAATTCCCTCTTCTACATACCTGTAAACAAAATGTAATAGATTTTTCCAGTAGTCGGAGGCTAGCGCTTTGCTAGTTAGAGAGGCTAGAAAGTGACATTTTCAGCATATTTTTTAGGGCTTAATCAGAACAAAGACGGTTCAACCTGAAAAGGCCACTGAGGGTTGTGCCTTGTATGATTTTCTGCATGTTTGCATGAACCAATCAGAACTAGGAAGGAATATTGTGAATGTTAGTCGCTGAGCTCCAGCACAGCAGAGAGGGACGTCAGTAAACGCCACCTTCCTGTAACAGAAAACAAGAACTGGCTCAACAATTACGTTTTGCTTAAGGTTAGTTTGTAGCTTGAATTATACAACCAGTGTAATGCAGTCAGAGAAATTCAGGAGAAAACTTTTGTGTTTTTTTCCCCCACTAAATGAAGGTAAAAAAATGTTTGGAGGTTGATATATCTTCAAAATCTTGTCTGAAATCCCTCACTTTTTAATGGTTTAAATGAAAACTGTGAAATTTTAGGTAAATCTATGATGTCTAAGATGTCGGTTAGGTAAATAGCTGGAAAAAGGGCAGCGCTTTGCATCAACCAATCAGAGCTAGAGAGGCTATTTTTCAGGGCTTAATCAAAACAAAGACTTTCCCAACTGAAAAGGCCACTAAGGGTTGTGCCTTGTATGATTTTCTGCACGATTGCATCAACCAATCAGAACTAGAAAGGGATTTTGTGAATGTTGGTCGCTGAGCTCCAGCACAGCAGAGAGAGACGTAGCCAAACCGTCCTGCAACAGAAAACAAGATGTCGGCCGTTTTCCAGGCCCTTTTGACCTCGTGCCACCCAGAGGCGGCAGGTCTTGTCTTAAGGCTGGCACCTGAAAAACAGAGCAAACAAGCCGCTAATTAAGCCGTGTTTGTTCTAGCGCGGCCGAACCCCGATCTGCAATGTTGCGTTCCGAGGCGTGGGGCTGATTCGCTGCTCCATGATTTCATCCGGCAGGGCCACCTCAACAGTTGGCCTGGTGAACCGAACTCGCCCCACAGAACGCCACGCAGCCCTGCCTCGAAAGCCACGACTTCAGCTTTGATTACTCTCCGCTCGTTGTGGTGTTTTCTCTGCTCTCTCCTGCTCCAAATGCTGCGAATGTTTTCCATTTCAACCGCTTTAAAGGAGGTTTTTTTTTTTTTTTCTTGCTCCCCCCCACTGGATCACATGTGATTCTGTTTAAAGGCATGAGCAGTTCGATCACGTCGCCGTGCCAAAGCACACTCTGATCCAGGTGATTTCCTGCGCTGCTGGAATAAGGATCTCTCCCCTTTATATTCTCTTTATATTATACGTGGCGTGTGCTTTGTGGAGCGGATTGGCCGAATGATCAATGATCAGCACAACAATCTCAATTAGCTCAGCAGAATGCTGTAAACTGTGCCGTCGCCCATCTCAAAGGTGATCCATTGGCACTGGTGACATTTCAGTGCCATTTTTGACATCCAATCATCTACTACCTTGACCTTTTGCAAATTGGCTGCCGAACAAACCGCTCTTTAAACCTCACCTTGGCTCGTGGTTTAAAAACCTCATTAACAGGGGAGGAACGCCTGATGAGACGCCAGAACAGCCAAAAAAAGAAAGTCTGCAGGTTGCTCGACTAATGAAGGCTGCCATTTCCCCTCTTTGCTCAGGTTTGGGTTTTGCTTTTTTTGTTGTAGTTTTTTGTTTGTTTGCAGCTATCTCCAGGCTGCAGCTTAAGAGTTTCCCTGAAGAGAAGGGACTGGGAAATAATTTCACATTGTGTGGCCTCAGCACTTTGGCTGGCTTAAGACACGTTGGGCTCAGCCATGGCAGAGAGCGTGCCTCTTTTCTTCTCCTTTTTCGTGCTCCGGCTCGCGGTTTGGCCTCGGTAATCTGTTCGACACAGAACCAACAAAAGCCACGGCCTCTTGATTGACCCTTTATGTGAGAGCTGATAGAAAGAAACGTGGCGCTGCTGCTGATTAAGCCATGATTGTGTATATATACGTGCTGTTTTTTTATTTTCCTGTCATGAAAATCAGATTTTCTGTCAGAGGTAAATTAGGTCAGTGAGGTTTCTCTAAGACTGTTCTCCTCAGCAGCTCAGAGTGGCACATTTATCTCTGGTTTTTGGCTGGATTAAGTTACAGTTCTTGTTTTAGCAGACATGGCATGACAAGCTAGCCCAGTAATGTAGATATATTCTCCCCCAAAGCACTGCTGCAATGTTCCAGGGTGGCTGTCCCCGTCGCATTTCCTCCACAATGTTCCCAATATTCTCCTGTAAGACATTTCTCTGGGGGGAGGAGTGAATCCAATTTACTCTCCTCCTTCCTCTCTGCAGTCAAGAGCATGGATTGCACTTCAGAGCTGGAGAACTTCTTCGGCAAGCGAGAGCTGGACAACGGCGACAGCCACGTGGTGAGCATCGCCGAATACCTGCAGCGCGGCGACACGGCCATCATTTACCCAGAAGCCCCGGAGGAGCTGAGCCGGCTGGGAACGCCGGAGGCCACGGGACCCGAGGAAAACGGTACGACTCCGGTTAAAGCGCCGACGACATGAGGGGGTTTCTGCTTCACGAAATTTAGGAGCATATTCATTCATTTCTTTAAAAAAAAATAAAAATTTTTACCTGACAATTCGCCATATGCAAAAATCTAAATTCCTGATTCTTGACGTCATTTTAAACGTTTCGTTCGAATACAGAATCGGCTGAGCTTCCCACCGGAACAATGGAGGACAATTATTTAGTAGTGGGAGGAGCCAAAAATGTTTACTGCAAAAGTTCTTTAAAACGTTTTTTTCCTTTCAAGTAAATCTTTTCAACCTAAAAGTTCTTGCAAGTTACTTCACCTTTAATATAGTTGAACAGGTTTGAGCGTAATTATTACTTTAGTTTGAATATTTTAAGCAAAAACTATATAAAACCTAACAATTTTCTCTGCATCTGCAAAAATCTAAATTTCTGATTCTTGACGTCATTTTAAACGTTTCGTTCGAATACAGAATCGGCTGAGCTTCCCACCGGAACAATGGAGAACAATTATTTAGTAGTAGGAGGAGTCAAAATGGCAAAAAAAATTACAATTTGAAAATTTTTTTAACTTTTTTTTTCCTACATACAAATCTGTTTAAGCTAAAAGTTCTTGCAAATTACTTCAAATTTAATATATTTGAACAAGTCTGAGCATAATTATTACTTTAGTTTAAATATTTAAAGCAAAAAATTGATTTAAAAGTTATTTGTATACACCTAATCTGTTAAGGATAACAATTTAACCTTCCAGTTCTGCAGCTGCCAAACTAAAACTTCGTAGAGATTAGCCAATAATCCATGTGAACCGAAAAGATCGATACAACTTTGTTAAAATGGTGGGATGGGTCAACACAGGACGTTAAATGTTAGCTTAAATACCACTCTGTGTTTTGAAACCCTAAACTTGGGAAAAATAAATCAGATTATTTGGCAATCCGTTAAGAAAGTGTATTTATTAGTTGAAATTACAGAAAGAGCTTGACTGGTTAGTTTGTTCGCTAATTTATTTATCTGAGAGCTTCGAAAAGTTGCGTTTTTAAATGTAAAAATATGGAATCTTTTTATTAAAACACGTCGTCTGAAAGTCGAGGTCAATGTACCTGGATCTTCCTTCGAATTTTTTAGCTCAACAGATTTTTTTTTTACAGTTTTTACTGAAATCTAAAATGTGAAAATGTGTTTGAGATCAATGGCGTTCCCGTTTTCCTTAAAGACGACTTTGAGAAGCTGGAGAAGCAAATCCGTGCCACTTAATATATGAATGTGTTTGAAAAGTGACATTTTTAAGGTAAATTTTTTTAGTATGTAAAATATGAATTTGTTTTCAGTTGTATTGATATTTGAATCATGACGTTTTACTTGGTCCTCTTGGGTTGATTTGAATACATTTAAAGTATTTCTAGGATAAATTGAAGCTTTAATTGAAAAAATATATATTTTTGCTTAAAAAAAGTAAAGAAATGTTTTTAAAGTGTCAACATTTCTACATTTACTGCAGCTGCAGAGCCCCGAAAGTCGCTTAAAAACTTGCCAAAACGAAGGGATTGGATAATGCGTGAGAAAGCACATGAATCCCGCAGTAACAGATTGTCCGGCCGTGGCGGCGGGTCTTCCCTCTGACACGAGCGGGCAGCTGTTGGTCCCACAGATTCGCCGGATGCCTGGGTGTTTACCTACAGCCACTCGGGCAGCAGCTGGGCAGCCTCTTGAAATCAGATAGCAGCACCTCCGAGGCTGGATTTGAACGCCTCGGTGATTCATGCTGCAGACATGAGGGTTCTGTAGGGAGGAGGGAGGAGGTGGTGGGGGTAGGGCAGGTTGGCGTGGGGAGGTCATGAAGCAAAGTGAGGAAGGACGGAGCAGATTGCATGGCTAACTCCCGTACCCGCTCTAGGCAACCTGCCCACTAGCTGCCATTGATTCTCTGACCTTTTGGCCTGCTTTTCCTGCTGTCCTCCCGCACAGACCTGCCACCTGGAACGCCAGATGCCTTCGCCCAACTGTTGACCTGCCCCTACTGCGACCGGGGCTACAAGCGGCTGACGTCGCTCAAGGAGCACATCAAGTACCGGCACGAGAAGAACGAGGAGAACTTCGCCTGCCCCCTGTGCAACTACACGTTCGCCTACCGCACTCAGCTGGAGCGGCATATGGCCACACACAAGCCTGCCAGGGATCAGGTGAGGCGGAGCTTCTTCGCTCTTTCCTCGTCCCCTTCGCCTGTTTCGTTTCATCCCCGTCGCGCCCCGATCTCTCCGAGAAGGGAGATTTTTTTTTTTTCTGATTGGCAATCATTATTAATTTTTCATGGCATTTTGAAGATGCAGATCCCTTAATGGTAATAACTTTAATTGAGGCCCTAAATGGTTTTTTGATGGCCCTCTCTGATATGATTTTCCAGCCTCGTGTTCACGATCGAATGATTGTGTTAATTTCCAATTTGGAAATTTTTATCAGCTCCTTAACTTCGCTCCACTCCTGGCCTTTAATGTTGTTCTGCTGCAGGCCTGCAGCGGTGGCACTCCATCACGCAGACCCTCCCCCCCCCACCCCTCCATCCCTCCACTTCTAATTTCATGCGCCGCATAAACATCTGTGTACGCTCGGATTTTCTCCCGCGATTTATGTCGCCCGGGATGTGACGCCGATCTTCTGGAAGTTAGCATGAATCACCTTAAAGTCCCGCATCCGGCAGTTCCGGCTGTTTAACTCCACTTTCTGCACATTCGGAGTAATTATAAGTTTTGAAATTGGAGGCGTAAATTTGACAGCAGATGAAGTCTGGAAATGATCTTTTTGTGGAAATGGAGTTGATGCACAGCCTGGGATGTTACAGCTTCATCCATCCATCCATCCATCCATCCACCTGTTATTCCATCCATCCATCCATCCATCCACCTGTTATTCCATCCACCTGTTATTCCATCCATCCATCCATCCATCTGTTATTCCATCCATCCATCCATCCACCTGTTATTCCATCCATCTGTTATTCCATCCATCCATCCATCCATCCACCCACCTGTTATTCCATCCATCCATCCATCCATCCACCCACCTGTTATTCCATCCATCCATCCATCCATCCATCCATCATCAATCCATCCACCTGTTATTCCATCCATCCATCCATCCATCCACCTGTTATTCCATCCATCCATCCATCCACCCACCTGTTATTCCATCCATCCATCCACCTGTTATTCCATCCATCTGTTATTCCATCCACCTGTTATTCCATCCATCTGTTATTCCATCCATCCATCTGTTATTCCATCCATCCATCCACCTGTTATTCCATCCATCCATCCATCATCCATCCACCTGTTATTCCATCCATCCACCTGTTATTCCATCCATCCACCTGTTATTCCATCCATCCACCTGTTACTCCTTCCATCCATCCACCCACCTGTTATTCCATCCATCCATCCATCCATCCATCCACCCACCTGTTATTCCATCCATCCACCTGTTATTCCATCCATCCATCCATCTGTTATTCCATCCATCCATCTGTTATGCCATCTATCCATCCATCCATCCATCCATTTGTTATTCCATCTATCCATCCATCCATCCACCCACCTGTTATTCCATCCATCCATCCACCCACCTGTTATTCGATCTATCCATCCATCCATCCATCTGTTATTCCATCTATCCATCCATCCATCCATCCATCCATCCATCTGTTATTCCATCCATCCATCTGTTATTCCATCTATCCATCCATCCATCCATTTGTTATTCCATCCATCCATCCATCCATCTGTATTTCCATCCATCCATACATCCATCCATCCACCTGTTATTCCATCCATCCATCCATCCACCCACCTGTTATTCCATCCATCCATCCACCCACCTGTTATTCCATCCATCCATCCATCCATCCACCCACCTGTTATTCCATCCATCCATCAATCCATCCACCTGTTATTCCATCCATCCATCCATCCTTCCATCCACCTGTTATTCCATCCATCCATCCACCCACCTGTTATTCCATCCATCCATCCACCCACCTGTTATTCCATCCATCCATCCATCTGTTATTCCATCCATCCATCCACCCACCTGTTATTCCATCCATCCATCCATCCACCCACCTTTTATTCCATCCATCCATCCACCTGTTATTCCATCCATCCATCCATCCATCCATCCATCCACCCACCTGTTATTCCATCCATCCATCCATCAATCCATCCACCTGTTATTCCATCCATCCATCCATCCATCCACCTGTTATTCCATCCATCCATCCACCCACCTGTTATTCCATCCATCCATCCACCTGTTATTCCATCCATCCATCCATCTGTTATTCCATCCATCCATCCACCCACCTGTTATTCTATCCATCCATCCATCCACCCACCTGTTATTCCATCCATCCATCCATCCATCCATCCATCCATCCATCCACCCACCTGTTATTCCATCCATCCATCCATCCATCCATCCATCCATCCACCCACCTGTTATTCCATCCATCCATCCATCCATCCATCCATCCATCCATCAATCCATCCACCTGTTATTCCATCCATCCATCCATCCATCCACCTGTTATTCCATCCATCCACCCACCTGTTATTCCATCCATCCATCCATCCACCCACTTGTTATTCCATCTATCCATCCATCCACCCATCCTAGAAATATCTACCAATAATTCATGATGAATTTGTATTCCTTCTTTAAAAATTGAATAAAAAGTGCTGAGAAATGAGGGAACGCTGGTATGAAAAACACATAGGAAACCTCTGCTCAACTATTTAGTGTAAGCAGAAAAACAGTCATAAGGGCTCATTTTTTCCCCAGACTGGAGTCTGCCAGGCAGGCTTCACTTTGTCAGAAACCAAACCCTGGAGCTTCGGTGCCAACACCAGATCACATGGTGTACCCCGGTGCGTTGCGGGGTACAGTCCTGGGTCGTCGGCGTTTGTAGCCTCGTGCTCTCTGAAGCGAGGATGACAGACTCAGGCTGCGGCTGATCTGATCAGATGTCAGCAGCCAGCGCTTTCACCTGATCCACCAGCTGGGTGTGAACGTGAACAGATGGGGCCGTGCCGAGCGAGCCTCACCGTCGGGGTCCGGTCAGCGCCCCCCCCCCACACACACAAAGCCGCTCAGACCTCGACTG
This sequence comes from Valencia hispanica, assembly GCA_963556495.2. Classification (NCBI taxonomy): domain Eukaryota; kingdom Metazoa; phylum Chordata; class Actinopteri; order Cyprinodontiformes; family Valenciidae; genus Valencia; species Valencia hispanica. Next base: position 26,713,534 of record OY747723.1, read on the forward strand.
TTTAACCATCAATCCACCAGACGAGATCAGAATGATGTCTTCTTTAGGTCCTTTCTTCCTTCTGCTGCTCGTTCTAATTACCAACTGATTAGTCGAGACAGAAGCAACACGCATGTGTATTAAATGTACATTTGGTAATTAACAGCAAAACTGAGGAGGAGTGAGTCAGATTAACATAAAGAATTACGTCCTGATAGGTAAACATGCACTGCGACGCTCTGTCTTGTGTGTTTACAAGCGTTAATTCTCCTCCTTCTCTTAACCAATTAGCTAGAATATGACTAATTAGTGCTTATACATATGCAAACATCCCATCCAGCGCAGTCTCCGCCCACAAGCCGTGGAGGAGAGCAGCCTGACGGTGCAATTGTGTCCCATTAGCAGCAGACGAAACTTTACCGGGCAGGGGTCCTCATGGGGGAAGTGGGGTTGAAGGGGGGGGGGGGGGTGAACAGCTGTTGCTGTTTGTTTATGCAACTCAGCAACATGGGAGCACCCACCCCACCCCCCACCACCTCCTCCGTCCTTCCCTCGGCTTGATCTCTGAAGGTTGGGACTGTTTGAACAGTTCCTCCAAGTCCTCCCAGTGTCCTGCGCGCCGCCATCTGTCTCCCCAGGAATGTGGGCACAGTCAGCAACACACCGTGGCATTTGTCTGTGGTTGGGGGGGGACGAGGCGTTCTTCGTCCCACACCTCCCACTCAGAATTAATTCTCCTGCTAAGCTACGTTTCTCCGTTGTATTTCGACAAGAAAGAGCTCAGTTTGATCGCATTTCCACTGATGTTTACCTTCTAGAATGCGACCCAATTACTGCGTACCAGTTCAGAAGAAGAGGTGATGTTTTCTGAGCTGATTGGGCCAAAATTAATGAAAAAGTAGATCAGATCGATGCTCCTAAAACAGCCTCGTTTCATTTCTTCTATTTTCTGGGCTGCCAGATTGTAAAGGCAGGCCTCCTTTTGGCCGAGCGTCCAGGAAATTAAAAGGTATTCGATTCTCTCTGATGTCGCCGAGGTGGGAACAGGAAGCCAAGACGCCTCGTTGGCGGCTCGGCGCGTGTTGTCATGTCGACCAATTGTGAATATTTACTGAACTCTCACCCTCACCATGTTTGTGCATCTTCTTTTTTTTTTTTTTTTACGTTGTGTTTTAATCTCATCCCTTTGTCTGTGTTTGTCCTCACAGCACCAACTGCTCAACCAAGCGGCCGGCAACCGCAAGTTCAAATGCACCGAGTGCGGCAAGGCCTTCAAGTACAAACACCATCTGAAGGAGCACCTCCGGATTCACAGCGGTGAGTTGCAGGACTGTTCGGGTTTTCTTTGGACCCTGACGGCTGCTGATGACATAAATAAGGAAAACACAAATGCCTAAGCGGCTATATGTAGATACAACTTTTTAATCTCTTGACTTTAGGTCAGATTGACTCGTTAGTCAACTATTGGGACGAAAGGCCCAAAGAAAATCAGGGTAACTCGTCTAGGAACAATTTCCGATGTGATTAGTAAAAAACTATTACACTGTTTAAAAAAAATCAAGCACCTTCAAGTTGGAGCAAGTATTTCTGGTATCATGCAATCTTCTTTCAGCTATTAATTCCAATTTTTGTTGTGTATTGACGGGACATTAAATATTTTCTCAAAACCAAAGTAGCTCCAGTTGGTAACTGTATCTGGATGTTTTGCTAGGAAAAAAAAATGAAGCAAGGACCTAAAGCCCGGCTCACACCGTGCGTTTTTTGGCCGTCGTAGACAAATCTCTTGTCCTGATGAAAAACGGTGCGCGTCTGTAGCCGTCCAGTGTGACAACCAAATCCAGCGTCCGACAGTCTTCAAGCAGTGGTCAGCGATCGACCAATGAAAATACACCCAGAGAGTGACGCGAAAAGCTAATGGCGAGAGTAGAATGCGACAGTAGCTGTATCAACATTAGCAGCAATGGAGGCTACACACAAAGCCGAACGTATTAAGCTTTGGCTACATCTTATGGTTGCCATCTTGGGTATCTGTTGGCTTTTTAGCAACATGCTCGTGACGTTGGGGTGTTCTGCTGGAGCGAGACGTCGTACAGTTTGACTCACTGAAATCTTGGTCCGTACAGTGTGTCACCTCTATAGAGCTAGCACAGTGGGACACGAAGCAGTCCTTTGCAATGCCTGAAAAACGTACATGCAGTGAGAGAAAGCCGAATTATTGCCTCAGTCCGACTGAAGTTGGACTTTTGAGAAACATTTATCAACCTTAGTCTGGCAGAAGTCAAACTGAACTGATAATGCGGTTAGAAAATAAAATTTCTCTGCATGTAAACTCTAATCATGGCGTAGCCAAGCTTTTCATTGGAAGTGACGAGACCACGTAAGCCAAGTATACCTGGCAGCCATGTCTTTCTGGCGGAAGTGGGAGTAACGACACTGGTACACAACAGCACACAAGCAACAACGAGTGTAACACAATCAAACAGTACAGTACTTACTAAATGTTCTGTGCTGCAGCATTGTTGTCGTCCATTTCTTCGCTCATTGTGCATTTCCTGTTTTTACTCCATCTGCTTCACTGTTGACAGCATTTGATTACTATCTTTGTGATGCTCTAGGCCAGCCTGAAGAATGTCAACGTGAAAGGGTGCATGTCACTACCTGGTGTTGCGGAGTCGAACGCACTTCATTCAGTAATTCGATTTTCTGAGTGACGTGTAAAGCGGGATAGAGGTTCCCATTCTGGTTAAGCGATTTGTCCTAATATTGCCAAAATTCAATTTAGATATGCATGTAAACGTACTGAGTGTTAACCTGGCCTAAGACAGGAAGCTGTATCAACCTCCAGTGAATGCAAAGTTTCCAGCCAACAGCTCTGTTGAGATTAGACCAAAATGATTTATTTGTTAGATGGTCAAAATCGGCCAAAATTTAAAGAAAATCTTTGAAAGACCTTAAGAAACCTAGAGAGCGATCGATCAAGACCAGTCTGGTGGTGAGATGTTAAGAAATCATAGCTTGATGAAGACTTGAAGAACTATATTTTAGAAAAGTCTTCTCTAAATGGACCTGTTTGTCATTTCAGGTGAAAAACCCTATGAGTGTCCCAACTGCAAGAAGCGCTTCTCCCACTCAGGCTCCTACAGCTCCCACATAAGCAGCAAGAAGTGCATCGGCCTGATCGCCGTCAACGGCCGCATGCGGACCAACCTGAAGCCGGGCTCCTCCCCCACCTCCGCCTCTGCCTCACCCACCAACACTGCCATCACCCAGCTGCGTCAGAAGATCGAGAATGGCAAGTCGCTTGGCCTCGCCGATCACGGGAACCACATGAGCATCAAAACAGAGCCGCTTGACTTCAACGATTATAAGCTGATGATGGCCTCCCATGGATTTGGTGCTCCTGTTCAATTTATGAACGGAGGGATGGGAGGGAACAGTCCACTAGGGGTCAACCACAACTCAACGGCTCAGAGCCCTTTGCAGCACCTGAGCATGGCCGGGCTCGAATCGCATTTTGTGGGCTACCCAGGTCCCTTGGGGAACAACCTTAGCGAGGTGCAGAAGGTTCTCCAGATCGTGGACAACACTGTGTGCAGGCAGAAAATGGACTGCAAGCCGGAGGAGCTCTCCAAGCTCAAGGCCTACATGAAGGAGCTGGGAAACCAGATGGAGGAGCAGAAACAGGGGTTGACCTCGCCAGGGGGGCCTCAGGTTGGTCTTCCGTTGGTCAATCACAACGGCGCCACCAAGAGCATCATCGACTACACGTTAGAAAAAGTGAACGAAGCCAAAGCCTGCCTCCAGAGCTTGACAACAGACTCAAAGAGACAGATTAGCAATATCAAACGAGAGAAATCCAACCACATGCTCGAAGGAGGTGTGGACGAGAAGGTGCCGGAACACATGTTTACAGCTTACGCCTGTCAGTATTGCAAAGAATCCTTCCCAGGGCCAATACCTTTGCATCAACATGAACGCTACCTTTGCAAAATGAACGAGGAGATCAAAGCTGTGCTGCAGCCCAGTGAGAATCTGATGGCGAACAAACCAGGGATATTCATGGAGAAGAACTCTCACTCCTCCATTTTGTCTGAGAAGGGACTCACTGCCCCCCTCAACCCTTACAGGGACCACATGTCTGTGCTGAAAGCCTATTTTGCCATGAACATGGAGCCCAACTCGGAGGAGCTGCTCAAAATTTCCATAGCGGTCGGCCTTCCTCAGGAATTTGTCAAGGAATGGTTTGAGCAGCGAAAGATGTACGAGTATAGCACTACCAGGACCCCACCACTAGAGCACAGGAACAACACAGATATGGTTGTCGGAACAAATAACTACCAAACTCCACCAAAAGACTCTTTGGCAGCTAGGTCGCCCGTGTCTCTTATCAAACCTGCCGACCGCATCACGTCCCCCTCTATCGCGGAGCTTCATAACAACGTCAACAACTGTGATAACTCTTTCAGACATTTGAAGAACCACCAGTTCGGCGGTAACGCCAAGTCCGCTGGCGAAAAGTTGGACCACTCCCGCAGCAACACCCCGTCGCCTCTAAACCTGTCCTCCACATCTTCCAAAAACTCCCACAGCAGCTCCTACACTCCGAACAGCTTGACCTCAGAGGACCTGCAGGCTGAGCCGCTCGACCTCTCTCTGCCGAGACTCATGAAGGAACCCAAGCATGCACTGACTGTCAAAAGCAGGCCGAAAGTCAACAGCATCACCATTGACCACAACAGCATCCCTTCTCCCCGAGAGCACTTCGAAGAGCCGCTGAACTTGGCCTATCTCAAGAAGGATTTCTCAGGCTCAACCAACAACGGGAACCTTGAAAAAAGCACTAGCCCCATCTTTGGCATTAACCCGTTCGCTGCCAAACCTTTGTACACGTCACTTCCACCCCAGAGCGCTTTCCCCCCTGCCACATTCATGCCCCCCATGCAGGCCAGCATACCAGGTCTAAGGCCCTACCCGGGCATGGATCAAATGGGATTCCTACCGCACATGGCTTACACTTACGCAGCAGGGGCAGCTACCTTTGCCGAGATGCAGCAGAGGAGAAAGTACCAGCGAAAACCGGGTTTCCAGGTAAATGAGCCACCTGTGATTTTTGTGAAAAGCCCCAGGCTCTCTTAGATTCTCTGAAATGTGCTGAACTAATTTCTGTCCTAATTAAAAGAGTCAGGAGAGAGAAACACTCACCTGAGGTAGGATGAACCGGCAAAGGCAACGGAGATAAACAGCTGGGACACCACCCCGAGGTGGGAAAAAACCCGAGATGTCATTAGCAGTGTAAAGGTTCACACGATAATGATACCAGCAGGCAACTATGGGGATTTTATTCATCTCACAATAACTGAATCTTAGTGATATTTTACTCCTAGCCTGAAAAAGAGCATCAAAATGTATCTACTGATGCATTAGCGCTCCCCATCTTCCTCCAACGCCGGCCAGAGTTCAGATATTTGTTATTAAATATAGATGAAAGGCCTTTGTAAAAATGACAAAGGTGACGCCTGGAGCAGTGCACTTCTCTAAAATTTCCTACTGCGGGTTTTGCCTGCATTTTTAAGAGAGCCAAATCCAAAATGAGCTTCTTCACTACATGTGGATTAATAATGCACAGTCTCCATGTTCATTACCAGTGAATGCTGAAGGCTGTTTGACATAGAGGGAACCATTTTGATGAAAAAAAAAGAATTAATAATGTTTCCTATTCTAAGTTATTAAATTAGATTTTAAAAATACAGCTACAGGCGTTTAGTTCACATTGATTGCAGAGTGATAGTGGTCCGTTCTTAAAACACGGTGCAGCGATGTCCTCACATTGTCACACACATATTCATTAAAGCAGGCTTTGGTGACTCAATATTGGCCATTAAGGTGCACCTTCTGATTATAATCATTATATGAGTTTGCAATTTCAAGAATGGCTCACTGCGTCTCCTCTAATGTTGTAATATTGTCCTCCATCAATTTAAATTTTAGCGTAATCTTCATTATAAAAGGGGATGGTTTTAAAGCAATGTGCAGAATTAACCCAAGTTCAAAATTAGCCCGAGCTAGCTGTGTTTCATAATGAGAAAGCTGTCGGTTATAAATGGGAGATATTATTCCAGAGCTGAAAGTTTTATAAGAAATAAACGCTGGTGGGTGCTGGTAATCAAAAATGCATGAGAACTCGCAGCATTGTGTTGAGTTTAGCGCTTTATAAATTGTGTCACAGATGATTTTTTTATTGCCATTCAGCAGCAGATTGCACAATGAAATATTTACATCTAAAATATCTTTGCTTTCTTTAGTCCTGGACTGTTTTTTTTTTTTTTTTTTTTCATCTTTGACACACTCAAAATTTAGCATTAGGTTTAGCAGTTTGTGTATTAGCACAGATGTCTTCTTGCTCAAATCAACAAAGCTAAAGCTGCTGAAAGGGATGGTAACCTAAACTTTCCTTGGATTTAAAAGTCAGCAGTACTTTGCAATATAAGTTCACTTCTAAAATAGATTTTTCTTTCGTAAGACATTTCATTTTTTCTTGCGGTAGTGCTTTTTTTGCTATTTGTTACATGTTCAGCAGTTAGCATGCTAGCATCTCAGATGTCTTTTTGCACAAATCAAAAAGGCTGCTCCCTTTTTATCATTTATTTTGTTTTCGTATTCAGCAGTACATTGTATGATACTCTGTTGATCATATATATATATGTACGCTGAATCAAGAGGATGGGCCGTTTTGAGTAGATTCATTAAATTAGCAATTGGTTTTTAGCAACAAATTAGCAACAGTTAGCATGTTAGCAAAGATGTGTGTTTCTCTCTCAAAGCAACATATGTAAATATTATTCAGCAGTACATTGCAACTATATATATATATATATATATATATATATATATATATATATATATATATATATATATATATATATATATATATATTCTACATCATTATGTCTACTGTATTAATGTTTTTTTGTTTTATAACCTTATCTTAGGGGTCGAGCATTTTCTCAGATGCCTTTGTGTTTAATATAAATAAACCAGCTCCTAAAATGTATTCAAAGTAGTGAAACACACTTTTTCCACATTTTGTAGTTATTAGATCAAACTATACTACATGAAAAGTAAATACATATTTTTTGGGGTTTTTTGGCGTTTAAGGTTAAGTTGCCAGAACTTTGGCAAAGATGTGTTTTCTTTCATCTGCTCATGGCTACTGCTCCCAAAATGTAATGAAATAGTTTTTATTCCCTTTAACATTTATCATTTAACATTTGATTTGAAATCATATCATTGTTTTCTTGGACTTCTTTAAGGTTTGAGTGTTTATTGTCTATTTTGCAATTTGCCTCAATCAAAGTAAACTTTGCAACATGAGGTATTTACCAGTACACGGGGTCTTACTATATTTACTACCATGCTAAGACAATGAACCTTCCTGGGCAGCTTTCAACTGGATAGTATTTTATCAAATTAGTTATAGCAAGATATTTAACACTTAGTATATTGACAACAGTGTGTTCTTGTTTACCTATAGATCGGAGGCTACATCTAAAATTTAACTTCTATTTAACATTTGGCTCCTCTTTGCAATAAAATATAATAATATCTGAAAAATGTCCTTACACTATAAAGACATTAGCATAAAACAGCTAACCAAAAGAATTATTCAGTAGTCGATTGCATTATACCAGTGGTGTCCAAAGTCGGGCCTCAAGGGCTGGGGTCCCATAGGTTTTAGTTGTCCACACACCTGAGTCTGATGATTGGTTCATTACCAGGCCTCTGGAGAACTTGAAGACATGTCCAGGAGATAATTTAGCCATTTAAATAAGCTATGTTGGAACAGAAACACATCTAAAACTTGCAGGACTCGAACTGAAGTTGGATACCTCTATGTTTCATCAAATTAGCAATATCAACATGTTTTAAAGTCAGTATTTCATCAACTCCTCCCTAATTTAACATTGCAAAAATTGTTTTTATTCCTAAAATATGTTCATGATTTTACATTTAAAAAAATATTTGTAGTTTTTTTGATAACATTTGTATGGTTTAGCGGCTAGCTAAGATTAGCAAAGATTGCTATTTGTTTAGCACAGCAAAGTCACAGCTACCAAAATTGACGGAAAATCAAAGCTACATTGATTTTCTGTACACTACATTATAGTGTTCAGTCCTGAAACATGTTTTGCTATTTCCAACTGTACGTTGCTTAAAGTGGGTTTGTTTTTTTGTTGGGTTTTTGTCGAATTAGCAAAGGTAGCAGTTAGCACAAGATTTCTTCGTTTAGCCTCGGAAAGCTACATTTCATAAATTCAAATTTTTCATCTTCAAAATTCAGCAGCACAGTGAATTATCTTTCCTTAAAAGTATATAATTTGTTCCAAGCTTAAGACTCTCCATAAGTAGGTTTCGACTGTTTGATCAGATTAGCATGATTAGCAGGTAGCACTTAGCTCATTAGCACGCATGTTTTGTTGTTCAGCTTCAGCTCCTAAATTGGATAATAATTAGATTTTTAGCACATTTACCTTTCCGCTGCACATTGCCATAAAATATATTTTGAGTGTATTTTGACAGGAACAAAGTAACAGGAGATTAATTTAACATTTAGCATGAAAACCAAGATAAATTCTCTTTGGACTTTTTTTTTTGTTTTTTAGCTACAGCTCCTGAAATAGATGGAAAACTGACAACTCCACTTTTCTCACTTTTGTTTAAAACCCGTCTCTTTTGAGCCTCTAAGGACTGGTGAGGTGCCACGTTGCTTATACATATTTTTTGCCTTCTGTCTCTCTGTTCTGGTTCTCTAAGGGGGATCTGCTTGACTGTACACCAGATTACTTGTCAGGGCTGGACGACATGACAGACCCCGACTCCTGTCTGTCGCGGAAGAAGATTAAGAAGACCGAAAGTGGTATGTACGCGTGTGACTTGTGCGACAAAACATTCCAGAAGAGCAGTTCCCTTCTAAGACACAAATATGAACACACAGGTATATACTGTTCTAGACCCTTATTTTAAACCCCATGCTTTTTTATTTTATGTTTTCAATGTTTGTGTTGCCAAATCCTACCAGTATATATTTATATATTTTGTTTTATTTCCCCTTTTTCCTCCCTTTTTTTCCTTCTCTGTTCCATCCTTAAGTTGTATATGTAAACCAACACCTAACTTGCTTCTTCATTGACAGGGATGGCATGTGATGTCTTTAAAGATTTGTGTGTTCCTTTTTTTGCAATACGAGTAATTCATGCAGGCAGCCAAAGAAGAGGGAGCTGTACTCTTTTATTTTCTAATCATATCATGTTAAAACCATTTTGCTATCATCAATTTACCTAGATATACAGAGCAAGGGGGGAAAAAAGCCTCTTAATGCTTTTATCAGTCCCATTATTGGCAGTAGATCATATCAGCCAAGCCACGGGAGCTTCACACAGGAGTCCTGATAAAGAAGTCTTTCATTATAGTTTATACAGAGACCCTCTTTCACTAGGTTGCATCATTTATTTTATCCACTATCAGTAGCCCAGAGTGCTCAAAGCTTTATGCAGCCGTCTTGTTCTCTGCTCGGACATAAAAAGGCAGCGAGGGCGCAGTCTGGCTCTGAATGCCGCCTCTTTTTAGGTTGCTGTTGAGCTGGCAGGCAGTGGCTGAATGTGGAAGCAACTGGCTCTACGTGTGGTGTTCCTCAAGGCCGCGTTCTCGGGACACTTTGGTTACGTTCACACTGCAGGCAAAAGCGCATCAAATCTGACTTTTTTTTTGACCATATGCGAACCATATCTGATTTGTTATGACAGTCTGAACAGCAACAATCAGATTTGTTTTTCAAGTCCAACCCAGGTGGTTAAAAATACGATACATTTTTGAAAAGCGACTGCAGTCTGAATGGTCAAGTCGCATTAAATCCGCCATTTTTACTTCGGTAGACGCGCGCATCCGGGCCGCTTCAGATCCGTGAACTGTTCACACTGTGGCGTGTTTGCCGTCACATTTCAGTTATAGTGTGAACGACCACACCAAACCAAATCGGCTTTAATAAAAAAACAAACCTGCAGTGTGAACGTAGCCTTTTATTCAATATCAGTATGCTTGCTCAACCTAAGTTTATAGAGGACTGGAACATCTCCAGCCATATGTATACTCATGATTGACCTTGTATATGAATGGTACTATTTAAAAGTTTTAATGACAGTTACAAGGTATATAGTTTTCATATTGTACTGGCTTGGTAGTGCAACGTATTTAAATGAATCCGTTTCTTTGCTTTGCTGTGACTTGTGTGAGTTGTTGTTAGTGCGACCCGCTCACCTCTCGTCGCGTTTTCTGTCCCTGTGTCTCCGCAGGCAAGAGGCCGCACCAATGCCAGATCTGCAAGAAAGCCTTCAAACACAAACACCATCTCATCGAGCACTCGCGGCTGCACTCTGGCGAGAAGCCGTACCAGTGCGACAAGTGCGGGAAGCGCTTCTCCCACTCGGGCTCCTACTCGCAGCACATGAACCACCGCTACTCCTACTGCAAGCGGGAGGCCGAGGAGCGGGAGGCGGCCGAGAGGGAGGCCCGCGAGAAGGGCCACCTGGAGCCCACCGAGCTGCTCATGAGCAGGGCGTACTTGCAGGGCATGACCCCTCAGGGCTACCCGGCGGAGCTGGCGGAGCGCGAGGCCATCCTGAGGCACGACGGCGTGAACGGCGCGATCAGGGCGGAGGGACGGAAGGAGGTGGACGGAACGTACGCGAAGATGGGACGGAGGGACGAGTTCGAGGAGGAGGAGGAGGAGGAGAGCAAGAGCATGGACACGGACCCGGACACGTTGAGGGACGAGGAGGAGAACGGGGAGCACTCGATGGACGACAGCTCGCTGGACGGCAAAACGGAAACCAAATCGGATCACGAGGACGCGATGGAGGACGGCATGTAACGAAGGCGAGGGAAAGGACGCAGGACACCGTTTATTTTTTTTCTTGTTGTTTTTTTTTTAGGAAGCTTCCCATCTTAAAGTTTTCAGTTCGTCTCTTTCGGTTCAGCATTCTCACCTGCTCGGTTTAAAACGCCGTGTTTTAAGCTGCACGTGCCTGAAGCTTCCGGGAAGCTCTCTTTGGGACGACGTCCGCCGAACGGACTCAAAAAGAAGGAAAAAAAAAATCAATCCTGAGGACGGGAGGCGCGGGTTTGTGAAATAAGCTGCATTATGCAAACCGAACAACGAATAAATGAATAAAAAAATGTACAGTACTAAGGCCTAAAACAACGTGTGGTGCTAACCTCCTGTGTTCCATAGTATTTATAGCACAACTAGTGACTTGTACAAATTGCACTCCGCTTCTATAATCATGAACAAAAATAATAAAAAGTATTGCAATGTATATATTTATACAGTGTTGGAAAAGAGCAGTATTACCTGCACTGCAGTCGTTCAGTATTACCACCTACCTGCGTTTTTTTTCGGTGTCGTCTTTATTTCTTGAAACATCTCCAGCCGCACTGTTTTAGGCCTCTTGAATTGAATTAAATGAAGGAATTTAAACTGTGTTTTGTTTTTTGTTTTTTTTTAAAGAATTTTTTATGAGACCTTCGTTTTAAGGGAAAAACTACAGTTTATGGACGGAGCTTTGGGGGAATAAAAAGAAGGAAAGAAAAAATGAAGGACGAAGCCTTTGTAAGGTGTTTTTTTGATAAGAAAAAAGAAGCCTTATATGCAAACCTTTTAACCTGTGTGTTTTTCTGCAAGTGCCACCCTCGTATTGTGTAAAAGGACGGTTCGGTTTCTTTCTTTTTGTTTTGTGTTATTATTTCGTTCTTCTTCACCAGCTTCAGTATTATGATGAGATGGTTCACCGTTGTTCTCCGAAGCACCCGTGTCAGTATTAAAGGCGTATAGGCAGCCATCTTCCTTTAGTTTACATTATGTTGTGCAATGTTTTCTCAGCTCTTTTCTTTTTAAACTCTCTCAGTATTACAACCAAACCGTTTTTTTTTCTTCTCTTTTTTTTTGTTTGATTATTTATGTGGCCCATTTTATATTTCCTGATTTTATTTATTTCATACTGTTGTGTACAGTACTATAGTTCTTCAATATATAGATATATTTTAGTAAAAAGGAACATGTTGTCGATCATAGGGGCAAATTTTACGTACAAAAAAAGAGCATTTATTGTGTTTTGAAACATTGTGAAGTTTTAATCTTATTTTATTTTTTTTCTTTTACTTTCCAGTTACTGGAAAAAAAAATCCAAAATTTGGGAACTTTTATACAATTGTGAAAACACTGTATTTTCGACTGAAAAAAATTCCACTTTCTTCATCTTTGTTTTCTTTTTTTAAGCTGAAAAAAACAATGAAGAGGGACTGTTAAATACTATGTATGATATGATGACTGAAGAAGAAATCTTTCCTGAAATGTCTTTGTAAAAGTATTATGGATTCTTAATTTGTAATTTTCTCTTGAAGATGACCCTGCTCGAATAAAAAGTAGCCAAATTACAGAGTACCGAACCCTTCGGCGCTTCGTTTTTCCTCCCATCCAGCTGCTCCTGCACATCTTCCTGCTCTCATATCCACGATATTCCAGAGCTGCGGTGGATAAAGTGTCTGCTCCTCATTATTATGCTAATTAGATACAGTTTCGCTGCTCATTTTCAGGCGGATCAAAGCGAATTGACCTCGGTGCTGCTGCTTACGTCTCATTTAGACAAAGCTAAACATAGATTCCTCATTTTTCCACCTGTTTATGCTTTAAACAATAATCATCAACAAGTTTTTAATAATTCATATGCTTCCTTCTGTCAATAGGACCCTACGTGGAACAATGAACACAAAACAAGATTAAATACGCCGCAGAAAATAGTGCCTCTTAAAGCTTCTGTTTTCCCCTGTTGTCAACATTATCCTGAATACCTCACAGTCCAGGAAATGATTTATATTGGAAAATTTGGTAAGAATCTATATGGTTTCAGTAGGAAATTCTTAATCTGTGTTAAATAATTAAAAAAGGAGTAGCTTTAGAAAAATATGCAAAATATTTAACTTGTTTTCATATTTTTAACAGTGTTAAAATGTTAATATTTAGTGAAAACTTTTTTTGCTGTTAACATAATTTTTTCAACTAGTTTTTTCTTGAAAGTTATTTGTCCTGAATAAAGAAAAGTGCTAAATGTAAAAAAAACCTTTTGCAACGTTTAAAAACGGATATGTTTTGGTGAAATCTTCATTTATTTTATTCTTTATTTGTTTTAGCCAATATAATTCATAATTTGTCCTGCTTAAAAAATGAAGAAGTAACATTTAAAATATATTTTAAATGAAACGCTTATTTTAATAAAAAATTGTAATTTAGTTAAAATATTTTGTATTTTATGAAGTATTCTGGATTATATTGGAAACAAATTTTGCTAAATTCACTGGACCAAAACCTAGAACTCTACAAACCAAGACCGGAGAGTCGTTTAAAAAATTTTGTTTTTAGCATTTTAAAAAAAACTTTTTTAAAGTACATCTTTAGATTCAAGGATACGTTTCTGTTGATCAGCATTTTTATTGGAACAACATAGTTATGTGAAATATTACTAAATGTGCTTCGTAGTCTGCATTTATTTTTGATAATTTTTTACAAAATCTCCAAGATTTCATCTTGAATTAGTACAGCAAAAATATTCTTTAAAACACGTTTAAAAAGTAAATAAAGAACTATGCTTATCTCCTGAAACATTGACCAGGATACATATGGAGGGCGGGAACAGCTGATTCACTAAGGTCATTGCTGATAAATTTCCACCCTGACATTGTGCTAACAATTTTCCCTTTCCACACAAACCTAAAGATCAAATTCTTGCGAATATATGAAGAAACTCGTTGGTTTTGATAAAATCGTCAAACACTGATGCATTTTGAAGCTAAACATATAGTTTAAAGAAGACTTTTTAGATTTTTTTTGGTTTTGTTCAGAATTTGTTGCAAACGGTTAGAGTTGATTACTTTTTCCTCCGCAGAGGAGCGCCTCGTTTCCCCGAATCTCCTCCTGAAACGTTCCCCTGCCCCTGACAGGTGGATTCCAGCGGAGAGGTCCTCTCCAGTGGAGGAGATGCTCGTCTCCATCAGCCACTCGAGCCGCGCTCTGCAGAGTGGAAGCAACTTCAAAAGGCAGAGATGAAAGCACCAAAGGTTGCACGATGCCAAAGGACCAGAACGCGCTCTGCATATTCTGATTTTCCTATCGATCGGCCTACCAGTGGATCATTTGTGGACCATTTCTTTAGATAAAAGCAGGGAAGGGGCGTCTTAAATGATTAGCTGATGAATTTGATGATGTGCTGTGAACAATTACAAATGCAAAGAAAAAGAAGAGAGAGAGAGAGAGAGCGTAGAGATGGGCAAAGAGGGAATCCTCTGGAGTGCATCGCTATCATTAGGGGAGAAATTTCAACCTTCCTCTGCTTTTACATTTTACATCTGTTAGATTCCGACTCTCCGACTTCACAGGCAACTAATAGGGAGGTCAAAGGTGGGAGAAGGATGTGATGAAACATTTCTGCAACCCCAGAGTGGTGGAGAGGCTGAATTAGGAAAGAGAGGAAGGAAGGGAGTGAGGAAATTTGCATTCACTCGATCGCGCAGCGTAGCGGGAAAACGGGAAAAAAAGGAGACTTTTTCATGCAAAACATTTCTGAAGGTTCTCAGATGGAAAAAGGTGGAACGCTCCCTCTAGGTTGGGAGGTTGGGGGAGTTCCTGCCTGATGGTGTTTCTCCACTCTGGGAAACTTCCATCCATCCATACACGTTTTCATTACTGTCAATACAATCATGGAGAAGTCCAGCCTTGCTACCGATGACAGCAGGAGTTTCAGCATACATGCATTAACACAGAAAACGTCAGAGAAATTACAACAGGAACTCCAACTCATGGGGCGTCCACAACGGTCAGCGCGTCCACGCGTCAAATCGCTCAAACGGACGAAAGTTGACGCTTTAAAATTAAAACCCAGCTGCTTGCACACTTTGTAGTCTGCGTCGGCGCATCAGCGCGTCACGTCCTGTAGTTGCCCTAACCCGGTTTTTGCTAGCGTTGGCTAACATAACAAGAAAGTAAAAAAAATATTTAACTGCTTACCTGACACTCCAATATCCTCCGATCTCTTACTGTCTTTGTAAAAAGACGAAGACGGGAAATACACTTCACGAAAACTACAGACAGCGACCATTAGTTGATCCTCTATTTTGAATGAATGACTTGCCGATCCACGTCAGTACAAAGAGTCCCTACGATTGGTTGACGCCCCGCGTTTGCTGCCCCAAAGTTCAGTTTTCCCAACTTCAAGCAGCAGCTGCGCCGACGCGCATGACTTGCTGCGGGGCAACTTGACGCCCACTTGATGCATAGGTACCATAGACTTTGCATGTAATCTAGCTGCCCTGCTGCCTGGACGCGCTGACCGGTGTGAACTCACCATAAGAGTTACCATGGTAGAAGTTAAAGGCACCTTGGAGTCATTGAGTCAGCCATGATGGATGGATGGATGGATGGATGGATGGATGGATGGATGGATGGTTGGTTGGTTGGATGGACGGTTGGTTGGATGGATGGATGGTTGGTTGGATGGACGGTTGGTTGTATAGATGGATGGACGGTTGGATGGTTGGTTGGTTGGATGGACGGTTGGTTGTATGGATGGATGGATGGACGGACAGTTGGTTGTATGGATGGTTGGTTGTATGGATGGATGGATGGACGGACGGTTGGTTGGATGGATGGATGGATGGATGGATGGACAGTTGGTTGGTTGGATGGATGGATGGACGGTTGGATGGTTGGTTGTATGGATGGATGGACGGTTGGATAGTTGGTTGGATGGACAGTTGGATGGATGGATGAATGGATGGTTGGCTCCATAGATGGATGGATGGATAGATGGATGGATGGATGGATGGATAGATGGACGGCTTGATGGACAGTGTTGGATGGATGGATGGATGGCTAGATGGATGGATGGATGGATGGAGTGTTGGATGGATGGATGGATGGATGGATGAAACGGACGGTTGGATGATTGGTTGGTTCCATAGATGGATGGATGGATGGATGGATGGATGGATGGATGGATGAAACAGACGGTTGGATGATTGGTTGGTTCCATGGATGGATGGATGGATGGATGGATGGATGAAACGGACGGTTGGATGATTGGTTGGTTCCATAGATGGATGGATGGATGGATGGATG